>WSTX01000097.1:0-21481 GCA_019633405.1 Tulasnella sp. 408 | reverse complement strand
ACAAGAAGAAAGCGTGGCACTACTTTTTATTCGACTTGTGCTACTACGTGAACGTCCTCGCTCTCCTCTATATCTGGGTCTTCCCTGGCAGCAGCCTACTGTGGCATTCTTGCTATCTGCTGACACATGGTGAGTGTTGCGTGCCTAATTTTCTTCCGAGCTTCTGTTAATGGGCGCCTTAAAATACAGGATCGTTGGCAAGCGCAGTCATTACTTGGCGGAATAGTCTTGTATTCCACGACATCGACAAAGTGACCTCTTTGTACATCCATATCTATCCCCCATTGATCTTTACGATGATTCGGTGGGTTATCCTGTTATTGATCCGCCTGACACTGTCTGACCTCTACTCGTCAGCCACTTCTACCCAGATGCTGCTGCTCGTTTCCCAGCGGTGACCGCAGTGATGGCTCCATGGAAATCTCTCTTCCTCTCTGCTGTTTTCTGTGAGTCATGGATGCACGGATCGCGTCACCGTACACTCCAGCTTATCTTTCTTATTTAACAGATTCCATCTGGCAAGGCTTGTACTGGAAGCTCGTGCTGGTTGATCGCAAGGCCAAGGTAGAATCCGGGCAACGCACAACATCGTTCTCGTACCTGCTCAACGACAAGCGCGGCGCCATTGGACGGATGTTGCAAAGTGTTTCTGCCCAGTATCGTCTACCTGGCTTTATGTTTGGGCAGCTCTGTGAGTCAGGAGCCATCTCCTTAAGATACCTTAGACTGACTCGGAACTCGCACTAGTGTACACTGTCATAACCGAACTACCCGCGGCTTTCCTCCTTTACAATAGCCCAGTGGCTAGCGTCATTTTCTTGCTCATCATCTTCGGTGTATCGGTCTGGAATGGAGCAGGCTTCTACATCGAAGTATTTGGCCGAAAGTACGTATCCTCTCCCGTTTTACATTGGATCTCCCGATCTGACACTCTGTATGAACAGATTCGAACGCGAACTAGAAGCATTACGGAAGGAACTTGCCGAAACTCGGTCGTCAGCTGTTTCGCATGCATCGTCACCAGTGGCAACGCCGAACCCTCTACCAGCGGATCACGACCATGGCTTCATGTCATCCGGCGTCTCTGTATCCTCTGAGATCAGCGGAATGGACGAAGCCAGCAGCGAAGGCATGGGCTCACCCATCATGATCGGCGGACCAGGCAAAGAGTTGGACATGAAGGAAGGGTTCAAGCTCGATATGGTACCAGACTCGGACGAACCAAAGAAGGACCGGTGAGCCCCCCGCGCCACCGACTCCTTATCTTTCAGTTCCAATTCCTGCTGCCTTTGATATCTTCTCTTTGTATCCCTTTCCGGTCAATCTTTTTGTGATATTAGCTGCCACTTCACGCCACACGACTCTATCCCTCATCTTATGGTCCTTCGTCGCTTCCACTATCCCTCCACCAAAAATCCTGTTATACAACTGTACTTTCCATACCCTGTATAATTCCTTGCTACGACCCTGTTATTAGTCCATCCTAGACTGCGATATCACCCTTTCGCTGACTGTCTTCTTGAGGAATTGGCCAGAAAGTGTCCATCTGGACATCAAGCTGCATAATGTCTATTCGTCCACACCCTGAAGAAATTATGGTCAGGCGCATTTTCGGGCTTCTTTCATGCTTCCCGAGGTGGCCCTCCCGCATACCTAAATTGGATAAAGCTGGCCCTCCACGATCTTCGGCCCCGGGTATATCATACGCAAAAAAACACGCGTTCGTATTGCTTACCTCTTGCCTACCCTTTCAATTCCCCCCTACACGGTATGTGAGTTTGTCTACCTTCGCCTGGTCGCTTACGGCTCATTGTGGGAGAAGATGGATATAAACACTGCATTAGATCACCACGTATTCTCGCGCCCGATACGGTCCCTTCGAGACCTGGAAACTGCATTTGCAGAATTATCGCGAGCCGTGGATACAAAGCGATACACTATAGAGGACATTCTTACGCCGCTCCTCGATCATCCCCATTATCTTTTCGAAGCATTGCTGGCATCGGATGGTGAGTGCTCGTTCGCAAACCGATTCTCGCTTTTCTCAGATGGAATCTGCAGGCCTGGGCGGGACGATCAGGAGCTTTCTGACAACGCCTTGGACGAAAACCCAGAGCTCCCTTCCTCAGCCACATCTTGGGTTCATCAAGTCATTTCAAGCGAGACTCCATCGACTCAAGATCCTAGTGCCACTTCCACCCCAGGTCACGAGAATCAGCAGTACTCTGGAAGCAGTCGCCGCGGCCATTCGCGTCACTCGCGTCATTGAAACGTCGTTTCAAGACGTTCGCAAAAAGGGTGTCAAGTCAAACGTAAAACGATCTCATAAGGTGGAAGAGCTTGACCTGGAGTCGGATGCTATTTTCAATCGAGTCGACTGTACATCCCCAAAATCGAAAGAAGAAGCTCGGAACCTGGCGGAAGAACTCTCCAGGCGCCTTTGCAACATGATGGAGGTCCGTAGCCAGCCCCCGACTGATAGCATATTGCTGACAGAGACCTCTAGACTTACACCAACTTCCTTCGCGAGCGTCACATTTCCGCATCTGTCCGCAACGCTCTGATCAATGGTCTTCGAGAGGTCTCCGAAACGAACGCCTCGTCCTCATCAGTCAACGAAGACTTGGCGGATACATCTTCGGCTTTCGTATCTGCCCCACATGACGCCCTCGCATATCTTGGAGACATTGTGGAAGAGGGTAAATGGTTGGTTGTACTGGCCCAACGAGCGTTGAGGCATCTGAGGCAGATTAGCGCAAAACACACCGTGCTATATAACGTTGCCGTCAGAAAATTGGAGTGAGTGTTTTGCTTCACTATCCCTCTCGTTGGCTGACATCAACCCTTCGTCAGAGAGCTCAAGGAGGGGCTTTTCTCCCGAACAAACCAAGCCCAATTTTTGGACAGCAAGTATCGCATTCCCCTTTATGCGGCAGAGCTCATTAATGGTGTTCATATCATATACCAAATCGATTGCGGAGCACCTTCGGAAGACTCGGACCAAGTTTCGCAGTGTGAGTTGACTTCAATGTCCGTCGCGATCACCAGGTCTGACACATTTACCAAATAGTTATTAGGGTCTTTGACATTGATGAAATCAAAAAAAGCCTTTGGAGAACCGTTGCCGCGCAGTTGCACGGCAGAGATCCTGAATACTGTCGACGGTGAGGCACCATCACAATCTTCTTAAGCATTGGGACTGGCCTAAAGGCTTCTTTTCTCGACCACAGATGCAATGCTCGGTCAATCCCTCGCTGCAAGGTGTCAGGGATCAACGTGATTCCTCCCATGGTCTTTAACCGTGGTTCTGAAGAGAACGAGGGGCTCACCCGCTATTCCGAACAACGAACCTACCAGCCCTCACAATTTGTTGATAGTCTGGCCCAAGAGACCAGCTATTCCGGTGGCATCGATGCCCAATCCCAGAACGAAGAATCATTTTTAGAGGTAATTAGAATTAGTAGGGCCAGTGATCCGTTTTGCTAAGGGAAAGTTTTCTTCCGTAGTTGCATCGCATCCTGGCGTACGAAATATTAAGCTTTGAGTCTGTCGATACCACTGACCCACCCACACAGGTTGGAGAAATTCATTCCCTATTCTCCCGAGCTCATTTATTGTGAGTACAACATCATGCATCTTCCCTCGCTGCTAAAACCCTGTCGCTAGCTGTCGAAAAGAACACAGGTGGGACGTTCATGTTCTCCATGTCGTCAGTCGGCCGATTAGCCAATAACCATATTGAGTCTAACGCTTTTCTGGACAACAGAGCCTCGGAAAGGGACATTATCGACCACCGATCCTCTTGCCTGGTTCTTGGTCGGAGCGGAACCGGGTAAGCAAGTTTCTTCTCATAATTGATAACATTCTCGCTCACGAAATGTGAGCAGGAAGACGACAACCATGATGTTCAAAATGCTCGCTTACGAGATGTCTACCCGAGCATCAGGCTTTCCCTGTCCGCAAATGTTTGTCACCCAGTCGCCAGCCCTAGCTGAGAAAGTCAAGGCGTACTATGACAAGCTCAAGAACAGCTCGCTCGATCTAGACTCTGAAGATCGTGCTGCCAACTCTCCTGTCATTGACGATTTTACCTTGGACGATCTTCGAACACGAGATCGCGTCAACACCGCAGCACTCCCGGCCTCCTGGAAAGAGTTGCGCGATGAAGACTTTCCCTTATTTCTCAGCTTTGACGAGGTAATCTGTTTTCTTATGCTGAGACACTTATAAGCTAATTATTATATCCAAGTTATGCAAACTATTAGCTGCAGATTCTAACATGTACTATGAATCGGACATGCCGAGGTCAGTGCCAAACTGTTTTCCTTTGTAACAAGCCCTGATATTTCAACGCTAGCACCACTCCCGCTGGCTGGAAGACCTCGGATGGGACGAAACAAGGGAAAATCACGTTCGCGCGCTTCATGTCCAGGATATGGCCGTACTTAGGTCAAAGAAAGCTTGCCGTCGGTAAGTATAACTAGGGAAAACTATAATAAACCGTTGACGTACTCGTCCACTAGATCCCCTCCTTTTCTTCAATGAGATTATCGGCGTAATCAAGGGCTCGGAACTCTCGCTATCGTTTGAGTCGGGCTTTCTCGACCGCATCGCGTACGAGACACTCAGTACAAGAACATATCCCGTCTTTGCAAGGCAGCGCAGCCTTGTATACGACCTATTTCTCGGCTACCTCAGGTTCAAGCCCAAAGGTTCATGGGATCCCGCTGACAGGTTGAGTGATATCTCGTAACTACTTTGACAATTCATCTCATGGCCCAATACGTACCTGAAAAGGAGTCACGCCTTAATCCGTGTTGTCAAGAAAAAACTCCCCACCCCTCTGATCGACTTTATCTACGTTGATGAGGCTCAAGATAATCTTCTTATTGATACGCTCTGTAGGTGGACTCGTCAGCTACCGACTGGGGTCTAAGTTTAACGATACGTCGCAGTGCTCCGAGCCCTCTGCCCAAATCCTCATGGCCTCTTCTTTGCTGGAGATACAGCGCAGACGGTCTCGGCTGGGAGTACCTTCCGGTTTAATGACCTAAAGGCTTTCCTGTATCGGCTTGAGGTAAGCATAGCGTCGGTTCTGCCTTAATACGAGTGACAGGAATGGCAAGTAAACGATACGATTAAGCATCAGGATTCCCGAGTCGTAACTCGGAAACGGAAACCTGTGGACCCACGGTTTTTCAGCCTCTCCGTCAACTATAGAAGTCACGCCGGAATAATCGACGCTGCCGCTTTTCTGGTCTCCGCTCTTGCTCGGTGGTTCCCTGGTTCTATTGACATCTTAGCTCCGGAGGAGGCTCTGGTAAAGAGAACTACCTGTTTATCGCGTACAAACACCCTTACCTGACAGGCTATTATTTCGGAAGGTTCGAGGACCAAAGCCTGTTTTCTTTCTCAACCGAGGGGCCGAGACCCCGTTCGAGAATTTTATTTCTGGATCGAGCAACTCCGAAATAGAGTTTGGGGCTGACCAAGGTTATTGGGATTTTCCCTATCTATACTCTACATGTCGCTGACATTATTTCAGTCATAATCGTTCGCGACGACTCTGCTTGTCAAGCATTACGAGCAAAGATCGGAAAGCGAACTGGCATGGTAATGTCAGTGGAGATCCGTGCGTGTAGAGATTGGTTGAACTCATCCATAGGCTCCGCAGGACGCTCTATGCCAGTAAAGGGCAGGAATTCAACGATGTATGAGCCTAAACGCTTTGAATAGGCTGGAATATTTCGTGCTGATACACTCGTTAGGTCCTTCTCTACGACTTCTTTGCCAATTCTCAAGCGGATTCAAATGATTGGAAGGCTCTACTCAAAGCCTCCCGAACCACACAGTCGACAGCCACCGACATGGATCTCCTTCATGCAATACTTCAGACCGAGTTGAAATGCCTTTATGTGGGCATGACACGAGCCCGGGAACGAGTTTGGTTCTGGGACTCGGGTTCTAAAGGAGATGCATTCCAGGTAAGATATCATGGTGCAGAGTTATAAGCGATTCATGGTTAATAGAAACTCTTCTAGTCTATAATGGTGGAGAACAATCTAGCACGAGCGGCTTCAACGCGCGAAGCGCCACTTTGCATGGGCCGTGGTAGGTAGCACCCGACTACATGTCATATGCCGCTAAACCACATGATGTTTCATTTCTAGCCCAAAGCAGCAGGCGTGAATGGGCTCTTCGAGGGAAAGAGTGTTTTCGGCGGGAGGATTATTTTAATGCTTCACTTGCGTTCGAACGGGCAGGGTTGGCTTGGTGGAAGTCCGTAGCCGATGCATTTGAGCGCAAAAGAGTAGCAGAGATGTTGCCCGCTCGCGATCCCTCACGCGGCCGCTCTCTCAAACAATCCGCCGAAGAGATCGTGATCTGCGCGGACCGAGCACGAATCGCTAAGGACATGACCACGTTATTGGAAATAGCAGCCAATTGCTACTTGGAGGTGAAGGACCACGACAGCGCGGCAAATCTGTTCTGTAGACTAGAACGCTACAACGACGCCGCGTGGAACTACAGGCTGGCAGGTTCTTTCAGAAAAGCCATTTCGGTTATTGAAACCCATCACGAGCAGATGAATGCGGACCTTGCGCAAGACATCAAAGATATAGGAGCACTCGTCTTTGTTAGACGCGGTCGCAAAGAGTAAGTATTTTGGCACCGTCATGGCGGGGGCTAATGATAGCTTTAGATTAGCAAAGCCTCTCTTTCCCCATATGGAGGATTACCTCCAATTCCTTGATGAGAACGGTTTCCACGAACAGCGAATCGTAGCTCTGATCGAGCTCTCGCGACATGAAGAAGCAGCTCACGCCCTTCTCCGGCTTAACCGCCGGTCAGAAGCCATCGATCAATTCTTGCAAGCCGGGGGAAGGGGACATCGACGACAAGCTACTGAATATCTTTTCGAGTCCATATTTCTCCAAGTGTCATTCGGAGTGCCTCCAAAGGATCCTTTCGAGCTGAAAAAGCTCGTTTTGATCAGCTCCCGATTCAATTTCACTCCCACCCAAGAGGCCGAGGTGCGACCCAACGCGTACAAACTATCAAGCGACCTGACGTTGTTTCTCTCTGTCCCTTCAGATTGAAGCAGTCAAGGCGATTCAGTCTCTTGATTCCAAGCAGTTGGCACTCTTAGGCCAGAGGTACTCCCAGCACCAGCTTCACGCGGCTCTCCTTTGCTTGGACACTTACTTTCGCGTTACGGGTGCTCACCCCCTCGGCGAAAACCCTTCGGACGTAAAGTGCGCCATCGAATCACTGAGGCTCTACGTGTTATTCGGCCGCTCCATTCGCAGGGCAGCGCAGCTCCAGGATATCGCGAAGCGTCCAGAGTTCCAAAGGATTTTTGGACTCGTGGCTCATCATTCACTGAATGGGAGTGATACATCCCAAATGCCGGATGGCGTCGTTGCCGTCCCGAGCTCCATAATCCATCCTCGAGCTGCCCGCGACCTCCAACATAGAAGAGCCATCAAAGTAGATTCAGGAATCCTCCTTCCCACCGACACCGCATCCCAATACATTCGGCAGGTCCTTTTGCCAAGGTACAACTCTTCGGCCACGCCGCTTCTAACTGCGTTGGAAAGGTACAGACAAAGGTCCCCATTCACCATATGCCTCTATCCTGCCCCACAGGGGCGATGCTCTGCAGGTTTCTGCGACAGGCACCATCCTGACTTCTCAGTTAACGGTTTCAATCAAAGGACGGAGCTGCACTTATTAGTCGTTGCCGCGTTGGAGTGCCTCAACACAAACCCGGCTGATCAACGGGAATTCTACCAGCAGTAAGTTTCTCTGAGGGTTTTGCTACTGCTATCATATCTGACAGATCGTTCCAAGGTTATGGTTTCAACGACTTATCGAAACATGCTATCCTCTAGATTCTCGATTGGGTAACATGTCGTGGTTGAAGCCCTCAGATATCCCTCATTATGACACCGTAAGTATCCCTTGCCTTCCTATGACCTTAGCTCAACCCGCCCCGTCAGCTCATCTCGGCGGCGAAAATATGGTGTGAAGATGTTTACCGGACTATGAACCTCCGTGGTGCATACTTCATGACAAATGCGACTGGATGTGCCATGTTTGGATCGGCCTTGGACCGTCGCAACGCTGGGCACTACCTCACCCGGGGTACATGGCGTCACACGTTCCCCAGATCTGGCGCGTATTACCTAGTGGCGAGTGGGCTGAACTGGTTCCTACACGGCATTGTGGACCGCCACTTACGAGGTCTAGCATTCATTCGGTAAGATGAGAGCCGTATGCCATTTCATTCCGATTCACTTAGCGACATTATTTACTAGCCGCATTGTGACCGAAGGTCTCCGGATGGACGCTTTCACTCTAACGTCCTTCGCTGAAGAGGTCATTTCCCATCTGATTTACAGTCGCCTTCGTCTATACTCCCAGGAGATCGTCCTGCCCCGATCATGGGTGATTCGGGCATGCAAACATGGAATGTCACAAACAGCTCAAGATTTGGGCACTGCTCCTGCCGAACTTGTTGACACTCTTTCGCAACTTTTAGAAATATTTCAAACGGGCGATGCTGGAGGTGAGGAAAATATTTGCCACACTCGTCCAGCTCACCAACCCGGGCGGATTAGGCCTTCACTACAGGGGCAGGCCAGTGTCAGAAGTTCCCCGAATTTTGAAAATTTCCGCAATAGTTAGGATATGCCAAATGCTTACGTTGGGTAAGTCACGTATCTATGCAGGAGGACAGTATGTTCACTTGCAGTAACACTAGTCGGCTCGAACCTGGGTGGACCCGAAATGAAAGACAGCGTGCTGGCGGCCTTTCAACAAGCCAACAGGAGAGAGTCTGTGCCACATCCCCGCTACATCCCGTCAGTATCCTATTGGCATTCACTTACTTTTAACGACATTAACAATCATGTGACAAATAAGGTTTTTCAAGGCTACCTCGTGGAGCGAACTCGACCAGACTTTGGATGGATGGACAGAAGGCTCACGGGCAGATCCCTTGCTCGCCCTAGTTGATGGCTTTGAAAATCGTCAGCGACCTCGCCATCAAAGGATACGTGGGGCACAAGTTGTACATTCAGAGTCCGACGAAGAGTTACTCGCCAAACTGGACGCTTCGGACTTGGGAATAGTCGCAGCTCTGCCAGCTGTCACTCACACCTTGTCAGCAGACCCATCTGGGAGCTCTCAAAGTACCTTAGCTCTCTTGGAAACTGCAACTCAGGATCCCAGTGGCACAGAATCCAACAATAATGAGGCAGGGCGATGGACGGCGGTAGAAAAACTGGCAGCCCAGAAGATCATTGCATGCTACCGGCGATACCGGCGTCGTGCGGAAGGTGGCGACAATCAGGCAGGAGAGTGGACGGCAAAAGAAAAGCTGGCAGCCAGGAAGATCATCGCATGTTACCGGCGATACCGACGCCGTGCGGAAGGTGGCCTTGGTGATCCCCTCTGGTCTGCATACAATAACAGAGCGGGAAGCCTCACGGCAGTCTCGCGGAGCTCCCGAAAATACCAAATATACATGCGCAGCGCTATTCCCAGACTGTCGGCTTACCTGCAAGGCCTTATTGAAAGACTAAGCAAAGCCAACGAGAGTCTAAACGAACAAGCATCGTCGGTGCCCCATGAACAGCTGGACGACATAAGATCCAAGACCAAGGTCATTCGGTGGGTCTCGCTCTGGATTACTTCTGGTTTTTGCGTTTTGATCCATTCATGATGCTCCTGTTTAGGAAATTGATGAGAGACGCGAAAGTGTTGGAACGGACGATAGGTCCCCAAGCCCCACTCCACTCCACGCTGAACCTGGATTCTCTCAAGGCGGAAGTGAGCAAGGCAATCGCATTGAGAGAGGCTGCCATCGAATCGTGCCCTGCGGTCAAAGAGTTGGAGGTCGAGTATCAGGAGATCGTCGAGCTAATGACGGCCAAACGAAAGCCCAAGGCCACAATGCGTCGCCCCACTCTCAACGTCGATGATTTGTACGTCGGTCCCGGTGGCGTTCTCGCCTAAGCCTGTCACTATTACGACTGCATTCCTGATCAAGCAAATTGTCCTCGTCTCCACTTCTGTGACACTTATAACTCCTCTCCTCGATTTCACCCCTTACGTTTCTTGTTCAATATGAATATGAAGTGACCCCTTGTTTTGATAAACTTTGATCTATGTGGTGACGCGGAAATGCTGGGACAGAAGAAGAAATGACCGTCGCGACGAATGGGAAAGTGCTTCGGGAGGGAAGGCCCGTGCGGCATAACCGTGGATGCTCTTGTCTTCTCTGGATCAGTCTTCTTCTCGGAGATCCTGACTCGGTCGGGCCGATCATCAGCCACGGCTGCTAAGGCAGATTCTTCCGCATGGTAATGGTGCACTGCGAGGCTGTGTGTCCGTGCACAGTGAGTTCTCTGACTTCGGCGATTGATCGCTAAGAGAAAGGTTTCGGTCATTTCGTGCTTGTTCCGTTAGACCATGGAGATACCATTGACCGTTGCGAGGCTGTTAACAAGGACCTCAAGATCAAGCTCTCATTGGTACCTCATGAAGAACTGGACCAAATCCGAGGACGGATCATTGTTATTGGGCAGGTCTAAGCGTATGCATGCATCCTTGCTCTCAATCTATCGCGCTAACACTTTCACGACTGATTAGGCAATTAATCGCCGACGTCAAAGCAGTTGCGGAGAATATCGCTCCAGAGACGTCGGTTTGCGGTAGTTTCAACATGGTCGTCCTCGGACTCGAGGCGGACAAGATAGTGCCTCTGAGGGAAAGAGCTATGGAAATTTGCCCCACTCTCAAAGGTCCAGATGCCAACCTTACGGATGGGGTTGAATTCGTGCTCATAAAGCGAGAGACCAAATCTCAAAAGCGAGTTCTCCCTACGCTCAGCATCGACGGCATTTACTTTGGTCCCAATGGCTTCCTGGGTTAGTCTCATGCCTAGACCTTATTTCCTTTCCTCCAGTCATCGGGCCCGGGTCTCGCACCGTCTTGTAAACTTGGTCCCCCTTTGTCTATCTTTGAATCCTCAGAGTTGTGTGACATTAAAATATCTAGGCTACAGTTCCAGGCGAGTCCGACTTAGGGTCCCATACGAAATAACTAGGGACAATGGAGACGACTGCCGCATATGCCAGTGATCTGATGGATGGCCAGCGCTCGTGCGGCTGCTCGTTGCGACAACTTTCTCACAAGATTCCTACGGCTGTAGCGGTGCTGTTCCCCGCAGTATTAGGTTTCTTCCCCGAGATTCCGGCTCCGTGGGTGGGGTTTCTAGTCGCGGCTGCCAAGGACCATCACGGCGGACCGCAACTGCGTACTGCCAATCCGAGTGTGCATGTAAAGTGAGATCCCGAACCTCAGCTATGGAGCTCTACTTCGATTGCATTAGAGAGCCGTTCGAACCGTGCGCTCGATTATAATGAGTTCACCGACCTCTATCCACATGTTAATATCTGCTTCTCTGTGGCCTTGAGATAGTAGATGTGCCTTGTGCGCGTGCAGGGCCCGAACTTCCGCTTCTCGCATCAAATTCGCTGTGTATACCTCTCTGTCACTCATGTCTAACATGAACAAGTGGCTTAATTTCCAATTCATCCACAGACGCGCGCGGTACTCACTTGGTTTCCAAGGCCCGATCGGTACGAAGTAATCCCGGCGGCAGACAAAGTCAAAATTTGGATTTTCTCGTAACCAACTGCAAACGGTTTCTTAATTCGGCTAGAGTGGCAGGGGGAAAAAGTAGAGAGAAGGCGTACTCGTCCCAGTACAATGGGTTCTCAGGGGCGGTGTTTCCTTTATTATGGTATCCGTCGTATATGGCTCCCCAGGTATGTTGTACCCACGAAAACCTGCAAGGAAGACCCGATTAGGAATCACAATGGACCTGGAGTGACGCATACCGTCGTACCTAGGTTGACCAGGATACGTTATGGGAAGTGGATTAAGGTCCGCGTCGTGCTTTTGCTGCAAAAAAGGATGTAAGTGCCAAATATTCTAGGGCAGCTTGAGGCAGAAACGACTCACGATAGACCCATTGGAGATGATCAAGAGTCCCCCAGGGCGCATTGTCTTTGCAATCTCATAAAACCATCCCTTGAGGTCGTTGAGACCTGAATCTGCCGAGCGCATATGAACGAGATCAAAGCATTGCTCGAAATGGTCCAAGCTGAGGTTGGCGTCGTCGACTTCGAACCGACAATTGACTGGAATCTCGGCTTCGGTCAACAGTACAGGTGGGACGAGGTCGAGTCCCACCACTTCGGCATGAGGAAAATGCCTTGCCATATCGAGAGCCCTATGTTCGGAGCGTCTCGCTTCGGGTGAATTCATCGTTTTTGTGGCTGTGGCCGGTTGGAACTCACCATCTCCCGGAGCCCGTTCCTACATCCAAAACACCCGGCGGCGGATCTTTTGGGCGGAGATTACGCTCAACTAGCTCTTTTTCTGGATATAGACCGTCCAGATACAGCAAATGCAGCAAGTGCTGTCGGTCTAGGCGTGAATGTTCATCCCCATCCGCCGGCATCCTACCACGAAGCCGTCAGCCTGACACCGTTTTTTCCCCTCCGTCATTTTTACACGACTTACACGTATTTGTCGTGGTCACTGAATGTCCGTCCGTAGATCTCTTTGTACTGAATGCAGCTCGACGTTAGTTCGCTCGCCCTTCGTATCTGCGAAGAATGCATACCAGGTTCCGCTCGCCTTAACGCGGAGGCGCAATAATGCGGTACAAATGATATATATATATATCATTTAGTGCCTATTCATGTTAAGCCTTACATGGCTAAGGTAAATGTACCTACCCTCAGAACGAAAGCTAACGACTGAAGGTTCGCCTGACTGCTGATCGTCCATCCAGGAATTCTGCTGCCGCCGTCGATGAAAGTCTCGAACAGAAACCGAGTCCTCTGGATAAATATCTGAGACGGACGGGATAACACTTCTGATGCTGACATCGTCTTGCTCGTCTGCCGAGTGCCGAGCGTTCTCGGCGGTTGCCTCCATCACCATTAGGGCATCCCCGTCGGTATCACCTGCCCCAGATGCCAGATCTAATTCAGTTGTATGCCGTATGATGATTTCTGCTACCATGCAAAGAGCACTGCGGAGGTTGTAGGATTCGGACAAGTGTGGTTGCGGCAAAGGCGGGAAAGAGATCGTTAGTCGCAGAATCGGGCTACTTATGTGCATAAGGCATCACGCTCACATGTACGTCTGAGAAAATGGGGTAAGTAAAACAAGTAGCAAGGTAGGGGGGGGGGTCTTGGGGGAAGAGGTTAACATTTACCGTCCGCTGCCAGGGGTCTAACCTAGGAACCGTTTCATTCCCGATTTATCCGCCGCCATCACGGGCCGGAGGAAGCTTACGTGCCGAACGTCCTGCTTGACCTTACCACCTCGCCTGGGCACGCTTATGAGCTTGAAATTCGACTCAGGGGCTGGGGAGAGGAACGCCATTTTGACGTCGCATGGCGACTGGTCGGAGGTTTCTGACCTGACGTAGACAAACTCATGACTGGGCACCATCACTGAACACCTCAGATACTGAAGGCAATGCGTTCTGGCTCAACGACACGCTGAGATTTGTTTAGGAGTTTTGTGGCAAAACGACTTGTTGTGTGGACCGTTTGCCCAGCCAATAGCGGGCAAGAGATCACGAGCTTGTGTAACACCGTTTAGCGCGTCCCGGATGTAAGTACCTGCGTGGGGCCATGCCTCACGTGCTGGCCCACGTTAGCCGCATCATCGACCGCTGTGGCGCTATTAACAATGAACTCAACGCGAAAGCGTCAGCTGT
Organism: Tulasnella sp. 408; assembly: GCA_019633405.1. Lineage (NCBI taxonomy): Eukaryota > Fungi > Basidiomycota > Agaricomycetes > Cantharellales > Tulasnellaceae > Tulasnella > Tulasnella sp. 408. The sequence goes on along the minus strand of WSTX01000097.1, from coordinate 7,668 downwards.
CCCTCACGAACAGTTGGATGCAGTACTTACCCGAACCAAAGCTACAAGGTAGGAATCGCTTTCCAACTCCGCGTCGATATTCATTGCTAGGCCCTATCTTCTAGACATGACAGGCAGAAGACGCCAAAGCAGTGGCCGCTCGTTGCACAACGGACTGAGCTTGGACAACTCGAAGACTGAAGTGACAAAGGTAGTTCATCTCCGTGAGAGAGCAATGGATATTTGTCTCGCACTTCAGGCTCCAGGCTCTGGCAACTACGAGGATGGGGTGGGATTTCTGTTGGTAGAGCGCATACCGTGCCGCAAACTCAAGCGCAGAGTCCCTACTCCGAACGCGGAAGACGTATACTTTGGTCGAAACGGTGTTTTAGCCTAGGTCGCAGTGCGCTCCTTTCTCCTCTGGTGCCTTTTGATGTCGAATCTCGATCCTCTTGATTTTTTGCTCCTAACCTCGTTTAATACACATCCCCAAACATCATTTAACGTCAATCATAGTGGAGGATATTTGAGGGGCGACTTTGAGGCTAAACCCCAGAATGGAGAACAAGGTATTCCGGACCTGACCGCGTCATTGTCGAGACTGTCTTCTTGTACTGCGACTGCATCCCTGAGGAAGCAATCATATACATCCTCTTTCCACGTCTATGACTTTAATAGTTCCTCTTATCAATTTCAGCCTGTACCGCGATGCGTACCCCGTTCAATAAATATGAAGTGACCACTTGTTTAAATGAATTGTAAGCTATGCAGTAACTCGGAACCGAATGATTAAGATACGGATATAGACGAAGAGATGACGGTCGCGACGGAGGTGGGGTCAGTGTTTGCGCACCGCGGAGGCTCTTGTTCTCGTTGAACCAGTATTCTTTTTGGAGATCCTGGCGCCTTAGGGGCAACCATCAAGCGGGGCTGCCAAGGTGGATTGCTCTGCATGGCAAGGGTGTAGTGCCGGGCTGTGTGCCCGCGCAAAAGTGAGGTCTCTGACTTCGGCGATTGGCCGCTTGGAGAAAGGTTTCGGACCGTGCTTGCTCCGTTGGACCACAGAAATACTGACTTCAATCCGCACATCGACGTCCGTCGCCTTGTGGCCTTGCGGTAGCAAATATGGCTTGTGCGCATGCAAGGCGCAACCCCCGCTTCTCGCCCCAACCTCAAAAGCGAGCTCTCCCTGCGCTCAACGTCGACGATATTCAATTTGGTCCGCGCCGTCTTGGAACTTTAGTCCTTCCACGTCTACCTTTGAATCCACAGCGTTGTGTGACATTAAATATCTAGGCTACAGTTCCGGGCGAGTCCGACTTTGGGTTCCATACGAAATAACTAGGAACAATGGAGACGACGGCCGCAGACGCCAGCGACCTGAGGGACGGCCAGCGCGGGTGCGGCGGCTCGTCGCGACAACTTTCTCGCAAGATTCCTACGGCCGTGGCGGCGCTGGTCCTCGCAGTATCAGATTTTTCCCCTGACATTCCACCTCCGAAGGTGAGGTTCCGAGTCGCGGTTGCCAAGGACCATCACGGCGGACCGCAATTGCGTACTGCCAATCCGTGTGTCCATGTAAAGTGAGATCCCGAACCTCGGCTATGGAGCTCTACTTCGTTTGCATTAGGGAGCCGTTCGAACCGTGCGCTCTATTATAATGAGTTGACTGACCTCTATCCACATGTCAATATCTGCTTCTCTGTGACCCTGAGATAGCATATGTCCTTTGTGCGCGTGCAAGGCCCGAACCTCCGCTTCTCGCATCAAATTCGCTGTGTATACCTCTCTCTCAGTCATGTCTAACATGAAAAGATGGCTTAGGTTCCCATCATCCACAAACTTTGCCGTACTCACTTGGTTTCCAAGGCCCGATCGGTACGAAGTAATCCCGACGGCAGACATAATCAAAATTTGGGTTTTCTCGCAACCAACTGCAAGCAGTTGCTTAGTTCGGCCAGAGCAGCGGGGAAAAGAAGAAGAGATAAGGCGTACTCGTCCCAGTACAATGGGTTCTCTAGGGCGGTGTTTCCTTTATTATGGTATCCGTCGTATATGACTCCCCAGGTATGTTGTACCCACGAAAACCTGCAAGGAAGACCAGATTAGGAATCACAATGGACCTGGAGGGACGCATACCGTCGTACCTAGGTTGACCAGGATACGTTATGGGAAGTGGACTGAGGTCCGCGTCGTGCTTTTGCTGCGAAGAAGAATGTGAGTATCAAATCTTCGCGGGTAGCTTGAGGCAGAAACGACTAACGATAGACCCATTGGAGATGATTAAGATTCCCCCGGGGCGCATTGTCCTTGCAATCTCATAAAACCATCCCTTGAGGTCGTTGAGACCCGAATCTACCGAGCGCATATGAATGAGGTCGAAGCATTGCTCGAAATGGTCCAAGCTGAGGTTGGCGTCGTCGACTTCGAACCGACAGTTGACTGGAATCTCGTCTTCGGTCACTAGTACAGGTGGGACGAGGTCGAGTCCCACCACTTCGGCATGAGGAAACTGTCTTGCCATATCGAGAGCCCTACGTGCAGAGCGTATCGCTCCAGGTGAACTCATCGTTTTTGTGGCCGTGGCCGGTTGGAACTCACCATCTCCCGGAGCCCGTTCCTACATCCAAAACACCCGGCGGCGGATCTTTTGGGCGAAGAGTGCGCTCAACCAGCTCTCTTTCTGGGTATAGACCGTCCAGATACAGCAAATGCAGCAAGTGCTGTCGGTCCAGGCGTGAATGTTCATCCCCATCCGCCGGCATCCTACCACGAAGCCGTCAGCCTGACACCGTTTTTTCCCCTCCGTCATTTTACACGACGTACGCGTATCTGTGGTGGTCGCTGAATGTCCGTCCGTAGATCTCTTTGTACTGAATGCAGCTCGACGTTAGTTCGCTTGCCCGTTCGTATATGCGAAGAATGCATACCAGGTTCCGTTCATCTTAATGCGGAGGTGCAATGATACGGTACGAATGGGAAAAAAAATTAGTCGGTGCTTATTCATGTCAAGCCTCACATGGCCAAGGTAAATGGACCCACCTTCAGAACGAAAGCTAACGACTGAAGGTTCGCCTGACTGCTGATCGTCCATCCAGGAATTCTGCTGCCGCCGTCGATGAAAGTCTCGAACAGAAACCGAGTCCTCCGGATAAATATCTGAGACGGACGGGATAGCACTTCTGATGCTGACATCGTCTTGCTCGTCTGCCGAGTGCCGAGCGTTCTCGGCGGTTGCCTCCATCACCATCAGGGCATCCCCGTCGGTATCGCCTGCCCCAGATGTCGGATCCAAATCAGTTGTATGCTGTATTATGATTTCTGCTCGCATGTAAAGAGCATCGCGGAGGTGGTAGGATTCGGACGAGAATGTTGCGGCCAAGGCGGGGATGAGATCGTTAGTCGCCGAATCGGGCTATGTGTATGAGGCATCTTGCTCACATGTACTTCTTGCGAAAATGGGGTCAGTAAAACGAGGAGCAAGGCAGAAGCGAGTGCTCTGCGGTCGTGGAGAAGGAGGAGGGAGGAAGGTTGGGGATTTTGTGAGGGGGTCTTGGATTACATCTGCCGAGGGTTCTAAGGAACCGTTTCATTCCCGATTTGTCCACCTGCCATCACGGGCCAGACACCGGAGGAAGCTTAGCCTGATTGGGCGCCGAGCATCCTGCTGCCGTTACCAGCTCGGCTGGGCGCGCTTATGAGCTTCACATTCCACTCAGGGGCTGGGGGAGGAACGTCATTTTGACCTCGCATGGTGACTGGGAGGTTTCTGACATGACGTAGACAAACTAAGGAATGGGCGCCATCACTGGACCCCTCATATGCTGAAGGCGATGCGTTCTGGCTCAATGACACACCCCGCTGCACTGAGCTTTCTCTAGGAGTTCCGTGGCAAAACGAGTTGTTGTGTGGACCGTTTGCTCAGCCGATGGCGGGCATGAGCTCACCAGCTTATGTAACACCGCTTGGCGCGTCCCGCTGTCCCGGGTCGGCGTCGAGTCGGCCCCCGAAGACACGAGTCTGTGCTTGTCACCGCAAACTGGACAAATATACCAATCATCGCCCTATCGAATTCCAAATGCGGTTCCACGTTGCAAGTTACTTCTGTAGCCCTAACCGACGCCTCAATCAGAACTTGCACCCGAAATTATGCGTATTCACAATACTTAAGATCCATCTCTCTCCAAAACGCCGTTGAAGGGGCAAATACTATGGGCTGCGGCTGCTTATTTCTCTGTGCGTCCGCTTGTCCGAACCTCAACCGTAATCCCGCATCATATCAGCTAGTAGATGAAAAGCCATCCTGTTCAACGGGATAAACGGATCACCCTGAATTGCCATTGCAATATTGATGTCGTAAATTCCGTTTCCTTTGTAGCCATCCCCTTTCCATCCCTAGCTCCTGGCAAGCGTTGCTAGGATTGGAATATCTACCTCCTGGCGAATATGTTCCTAAGCATTGCTGAATCTTGCTTCTATAATTCTTTTGACCTTATCTTTTAGATGCTTTGCTCACGCCCCGAGGTCTAGATCTATCCCTTTCAAGTGTATCGTCGTTGGAATAAGTACCATGATTATAGGAAGCGCCCGGTTTGGGACATTGTTCGCGTTGTCAAGGTACAGTGATCCACACCCACTTGAAATGACTTTTCACCCCCCTTCACCGCACCATTTTCCCCATAAGAATGCATCGATATAAATACATCAATCTTTTTATTAGATTTAAGATAGTACGTCGCTGAGAGAATAAGGTTGTAGAATGAGATTTGATGCGTCGGTGAAGCGCTGAAGGGAAGGAGGGTCTCCGCGCGTGTGTCAGGTACACCCACCCACTTTGAATAGACCGTTTAGCCGTACTGCTTGTCCTCTGTATTGTCATCTTCCTCGCTACTGACGTCAAATCGACTCGTGACCTTCTTAGATCTGGATTTCTGAGCTCTGCAAAGCGTTCCGGTGTCGGGCACCTCTCGATCACCTCAGGTTTCTGGACCAGTCTACCCGCTTGACCTTCCTCACCCTTGAATCCGCCAATGAACTTAGCCTCCCAACTATTGCGTTCGGGAACACTGAGAGAAAGGTGTGTTGGTGTATTTGGGTTGTTAGAATAGCTGGAATGGGAGTGGAGTGCATGGTCGGTGGGGGAGCGTCTGGATACGGTGAGTACCGTTGGGCTGTTCCTCCCTAAAACATATTTTCGGTGATCCATTTCCTCTCCGTTGCTTTTTGAATACATGGAAAAATATACTAAGAACGTAATTGCTCACCGATATTAGGACCTGCTCTCCCCTGGCAGATCCCATGCCATGCGGAAAGGAGATCATGTCATGATTATCGCGCACGCGTCAAGCATAGATTGGGAACACTGCATCGAATATCCCATGAAATCCTATAGAATTGTGGAATAATGTACGTGAATACAGTCTGAAAAGGACTACTGAGTTTCGAAGGTAACGGGGTAGTGGTTGTGGAGAAGTGCGGTCATTTGGGCGCCTCATTTCAAGTGGGTGTGGCATTTCAAGTGGGTGTGGCATTTCAAGTGGGTGTGGCATTTCAAGTGGGTGTCGATCACTGTATGTGCTACGGCAAAAGTTAGCCAGATGATGAGTTTAGGCAAGTAGAATTCCATTCCATGCAATCGTATATGCTGACCGCCACGCAGTGGGAGAGCTTGGGAGACCCAAAACTCCGGTTGACTATCATTAAAGCGTTCAGAAGGGTGAGGAGGCACAACTCGATTGTAAATCCTCTTTCCCGAGCGTTAGTATATGCATATTAGCTATTTTAGCTGCCAAAAGCTGACTAGGAGCAAATTGATTAGATTCGGAGAAGCCAGAACTTGAGACGCTGTGTCCAAAGCGTTACCGGACTTCGCGAAAGGATCCCCATCGAATCCATTAGCAGCCCTGGTGTGTCGCAGGCAATCCCAGCCTCAAGATCGCTCCTCGGGAGCTCGTATTTTCCAGTGGATCTCTGACGACGACCTATTATCCAGGCTAAGCTTCTCACAATCTGGATTGGCCGACGCCGGACCAGGTCACAGCCAAACTGTCCGAAGACGGCCGCCTCCGGACTCGGAGACCTATCATCGACGTCGGCTAACTCGGAAACGCAACCAAAACTACCAGAAGCAAATCTAGCACCTGTGCAATGGACCGAACGGGAAGATGAAGCAGTTAAAAAGATACCCAAGTGCTACCAGCGCTACAGGCGCCGTTCAGGTGGAGCGCTTGGAGGACCTCTGTGGACCGTATGCCATGAACGAGCAAACAACCTGAGGACCGCATCGCCAACATCTCGCATTTACGGAATGTACCTGCGTGCGGCCATGCCTCACGTGTTGGTCCACGTTAGCCGTATCATCGACTGCTATCGCGCTATTAACAATGAGCCCAACGCGAAAGCGTCAACTGTTCCTCGTGAACAGTTGGCAGTTCTGACCCGAATCAAAGCTATAAGGTAGGAATGGCTTTCCAACTTCAAGCCGTATCTTGTACACATGACAGGCAGCTCATTAAAGGCGCCAAAGCAGTGGTCGGGGCGGTCGCCCCAGACGCCTCGTTGCACCACGGACTGAATTTGGACAGTTAAAGACAGCTCATCTTCGTGATGAAGCAATGGAGATTTGTCCCGCACTTCAGGCTCCAGACTCCAACTACGAGGATGGGGTGGGATTCTGCTGGTAGAGCGCATACTGTGGCGCAGACTCACGCGCATAGCCCCTACTCCGAACACTGAAGACGTATAATTTGGTCCAAACGGTGCTCTGGCACAGGTAGCAGTGCGCTCCTTTTCTCGTCTGGTGTCTTCTGATGTCGATTCTCGATCCTCTTGATTTGTCGCTCCTAACTCTGTTTAATACACACACCAAAATATCATTTTAACGTCAATTATAGTGGAGGATATTTGAGGGACAAATTTGAGGCTAAACCATAGAATGGAGAACAAGGTATTCCGGACCTGACCGCGCCCTTGCCTCGACTATCTCCTTGTACTACGACTGCATCCCTGACGAAGCAATCATTCTCTTTCCACGTCTATGACTTTGGAAAATCGTCTTATTAATTTCATCCTGTATCACGATGCGTACCCTGTTCAATAAATATGAAGTGAACACTTGTCTAAATACATTGTGAGCTATGGGGTATGTATCTCGGAACCGAATGTTTAAGATCCTGATACAGAAGCAGAGATGACGGTCGCGACGGAGGTTCTCGCCCCAACCTCAAAAGCGAGTTCTCCCTACGCCCAACGTCAACGATATTTAATTTGGTCCCAATTGGCTCCATGGGTTGGGCTCATGCCTTCTTTCCTTTCCTTCTGTCAGGGGGCCTTGGTCCCGCGCCGTCTTGTAACTGTAGTCCATCTATATCTACCTTTTAAGCCACAGTGTTGTAGGACATTAAATTATCTAGGCTACATTTGCGGGCAAGTCCGAGTTAGGGTCCCATACAAAATAACTAGGAACAATGGAGACGACCGCCGCAGAGGCCAGCGATCTGAGGGACGACCAGCGCTCGTGCGGCTGCTCGTCACGACAACTTTCTCGCAAGATTCCTACGACCGTGGCGGTGCTTCTCCCCGCAGTATTAGGTTTCTTCCCCGAGATTCAGGCTTCGTAGGTGGGACTTCTGGTCGCGGTTGCCAAGGACCATCACGGCGGACCGCCACTGTGTAATGCCAATCCGTGTG
>WSTX01000096.1:0-21531 GCA_019633405.1 Tulasnella sp. 408 | reverse complement strand
ACGGGACGCGAGGAATCGCGACATTGAGGGAACGCGTCCAAGATGAGAAACGAGCGTCGGGTGCAAGCGTCCAGTCGGGATTGAAATGACGCTGGCCAAGGGAGTGGGGGCTTAATGGTTGAAAGAGAGGTGGCAAGCAAGCTCTTCACGCATTTCCGCGTTATAAGGAGATGCGAGATAGAGCCCGAGAGGGGAAGCGAATCTTGACTGAGGCGGGCAACTGTCATGCTGGGCGAATATGGAAGGGTCGCGCTCCGTCAGAACCGAGGACCGTGCCGAAAGGGGAGCGATTGCAAAACTCACCAGGGCGCTTTTGAGTGCATTCTATGACATTTGTCTGGCAAGGGTGGAAGGTACAGTAAACCGAGGACGTGGTCGCATCAAAGCCTCTGGAATTGCTGAATCAAGGGCGGGATTTTCGTCGTCTCGCTGGGCGCGCTTGACCGGATTTTCCTAGGCCTGCTTTTTTAATACTTCGGCTAAATCCATCCTTTGTAGAGATAGTAGTACGTTGCTTGGTGAGGCGAATATGGTCGATATGCAGGGAGTTTGGGTGCAAATGTGAAGGTCTTAACCTAGGCTAACGGCGACCTCTCTTGTAAGAACTCGGAAAGGTTCAACCCTTCTATTAGAGCACCGGTAACGGACGGGAGGCAGGGGTTCCATGTCTCCAGCATGAGCTTTCATCGCACCCAAGGCCCTCGCCTCGTGTATACCCCGTGACCGCTTAAAAGCGGAAGCCGAAGGACCTTCCACAGCATCATTGAAATCGGCATATTCCAACTACCAGATCCCGTCTAGATGGACCACGACCGGCACAGCTTAATGGTCTTCCAAAGTGACACCTCCAAATCCGAACCGGAAATTGGCACTCAGCCTCCGCCCGCGTATAGTGGGGATGAAGAACAACGGACCGCGACTCCGCTGCTCGAGGGGCTCTATATGCTGAGAAACAAGAAGACGAGGACTGTTCTGGATCTGCGTAGGCCCTTGCACACTCTCGACCGCATCCTTGTTCTTGCAAATACGCTAATATTGCTCCTTGAAGGGTGGTGTGGAGAAACTTTGGAATGTCACGCAGCTTGGCCCAAGACGAATGGTGCAATCGCACATCAACTCTGGCTAATCCAAAAAAGGAGCCCAAATGACGCATGCACGATCAGGAACCTGCAATATGCCAAATATATGGAAGTCGAGTCTCAGTCAAACTCAGCGTTCGGCCCACTAGGTTTTTTCACCAAAAGTCGCTCGAAGGCGGTTCCGCGTCTTCAACTCGCGGAAAATAACTCCCGGCTGAACCAACAGTGGTGGATTGAAGAGGTTGAACATGGAGAGCATACGTATGTCCTGACTTGATGTTCGCGTTGCACCTCATGTAGTTGAGATTTCCACTCGAAAGGTTGAAATGCGCTGGAACAAACACGTTTCTCGAGATTCCTGGAGGGTAACGCCATTTCAATCTGCTAAACTCAGGGATCCGGAGTCTGAGATATTCAATTATTTCCATTGACGAATCTCCAGCGATTCCCCTTACGGTGCCAAGGTTACCTGCTCAAATGCTGAAGGGGACAAAGACGGTCAGATTTGGATTTTGGATCGCGTCAGCCGGACAGGATCAGAGATCAAGGCCTTGTTCGAGTCCTGGAAGCCGGATATTGCTGCTCGAGTTATGCAACCTCATGCAACCCAAACCGAGTAAGGATTTCCCGAGGCCTCTGGCTACTTACACAGTCTCCTCCAACTTACCTCTATTAACTCATCTCAGATACTTTGTGCTCCCCCATGAACTTCGTCAGCAAATTTGGAAGGATACAGAGCTCTCCCGTCAGCCAATCCGCGCGGGCATATTTGACTACAACGACTTTGTAATAAAATCTAAAGATGCCGTGGGTTCCTGGGCTCGAGACGAGCTCCCAATTCCGGTGCGCCCTTTCATTCGACCTTTAACGTATCCCGTTAAGCCAGGTCCGGTGAAACTGAACTGGGTTTCAAAATTTCCTAGATTCAAGGACCATCTATTCTCTTTGGCATCATTTATGGCGAAGCAAGGAAGGGACCGAAAGCATATAACTGGTACCTAGCACGCGACATGCGTTCATTGGTATTCTTCGATGCACAAATTGGAGAGGAGTACGGTCCAGCAGCTCTCGACGAATTTGGATTTAATCCAACCTTTGTTACTTTCTAAACGGATCTCATCGTGAATTCAAATCTCACTGACGTAACCTTGAAGAGCTACTATATGTTCCGGGATGTGATAACCCCTCTCTTAACCTCAGCTTCCAGTCCTTCCTACCTCAGACCGCAGCCTAGGTATCCAAAACTCATGCTAGAATGTCTCCCCACGTCTCAAGCATTTGCCGCTGACGTCCTGGAAGATAGAACCTACAATACAACGTCAATTTGTCTCTGGCTTGCGAGGTGGTCTTTTCGGCGCCTATTCGGCCCAACGCCGCACCCATAGAAAGACGCGACGGAGGTGGACCAATGACTAGATACGTCGAGAAAGGTCTTCATTGCTTAATTGGTGCGCTGTTGGCCAATCCATGCTTTCATCTAAGGTATTGAACAAAAGGTCCTAGGTTAGTCCAGAAAGAGCAACAGCGTTCAAACCGTTGGAGCGACAGGTTTGAGAGGACATTGAAGGAAGCTTACATAAAGAATTGAACCAAGCCAGCAGATTAGCTAACATTACATTGCATAATTCATAGATTATAATACGACTCTGAAGCCTATTAGGTCTGGGATGTGTCCGTGAGCTCTCCAGAGACCTAGGCCTGCGACGGGAGCATCCGACGGGCATTGGCTGCACCTTCGAGACCAATGGTCTTAAGCTCCTCATTGCTGATCTGCTCAGCAACTTCAGAGGCTTCTGTGTAGAAACGTACAGCATCGCTCCAACGACTCTGGTCACGATGGATGTGGGCTATGCGCAGAAGAGCGTAGGCTTTGCCTGTTCGATCGCCAAGGGTTGTACAACCTCCCACTACGTAAGAGTAGTACTTCACAGCCTCGCGAAACTCGCCTCGAGTTCGATACACATCGGCAAGGCCCCACAGAGCGTCGGCTCTGCCTTTTCCATCGCCGAGTGTGATACAGATCTGCAAGGCCGCTAAAAAGAGCGGGAAGGCATTATCGTATTCTCCTCGGTGTCGATACGCATCAGCGAGACACCGCAGAGCTGAGGCTCTTCTTTTTCCGTTGCCAAAATCCCTCAATACTCTCAATTCCTCGTGGCGGAGCGCGATGACCTTGTGGAACTCGCCTCGAAGTCGATGCACATCAGCGAGATCCCGCAGAGCGTCGGCCCTGGCCTTTCTGTCGTGGAGGTCGTTCCATATCCGTAATGCTTCGGAGTAGAGCGGAATGGCCTGCTCGTATTTACCTCCATTCCGATGCACATCAGCGAGTCCCCACAGCGCTTCGGCTCTTCTCCTCCTGTCGCCAAAACTCGTCCACATCTGCAATGCCTTGTTGTAAAACGGGATGGCCTCTTCGTACAGTCTTCGAAGCCGATGTACATCAGCGAGATCCCACAGAGCGTCGCCTCTGCCTATCCTATCGCCGAGTTCGGTACGGATTCTCAGGAGTTCTGAGAAGAGCGGGATGGCCTTATCGTATTCTCTTCGATGCCGATGCGCATCAGCGATACCCCATAGAGCTGAGGCTCTTCCCTCCGTGTCTTTAAAACTCGTCCACACCTGCAATGCCTCGGTGTAAAGCGGGAGAGCCTTGTCGTACCGTTTTCGAAGCCGATGCACGTCGGCGAGGCCCCACAGAGCATCGGCTCTGCCTTCTCTGTCGCCAAGTTCGGTACGGATCGTCAAGACCTCGGAGTAGAGGGGGAGGGCCCTGTCATATTCCCTTCGACGCCGATACGCATCAGCAAGACCCCACAGAGCTAAAGCTCTTCCCTTGTTATCTCCCAGGCTCGTCCATATCTGCAACGCCTCGCGGTACCGGAGGAACATGTTGGTCTGGTGGAACTCGCCTCGAAGTCGATGCACATCAGCGAGACCCCACAGGGCTAGGGCTCTGCCTTCTCCGTTACCGAGTTCGGTATGGATATCCAAGAGCGCTGAGTAGAGTGGTATGGCTTGATCGTATTCTCTTCGATGGCGATGCGTATCAGCGAGACCCCACATAGCTAAGGCTCTTCTCCTGTCGTCAAACCCCGTCCACATCTGCAATGTCTCGGTGTAAAGCCGGATGGCTTCGTCGTATTGTTTTTGAAGTCGATGCACATCAGCGAGATCCAGTAGAGCTGAGGCTTTGTATTGTCTCTCTAAGAGGTCGTTATTTATTTTCAAAGCCTTGGTGTAGAGCTGGATTGCCTTGTCATTCTTCTGTCGGAGCCGAAACCAATCAGCGATGTGACATAGAGTCTCGGCGATGCGTTGTTGATGGTGGGTTTCCCGAGACTCTGACTGGGGCTCAACATTCTTGTTTTGCTCGGTTCGAAGTTGGTGAAGCTCTGCGAGATCGCACAAAGCCTCCGCTTTGGCCGCAAGGTGTTCCTCCTCCTTCAAGTCGGACATGTTCCAGACAGCATCGTAGAGCGCGATTGTCTCGGTGTACTGTCTTCGAAGCCGCGCCAGTTGAGCTAGATCACGCAGACTTGAAAATATCTCGTTCAAGTTGCAACCATCTGATTTTTTAAGGGCCTTCACGAAGAATCCAAATGCTCCCTCGTGATCACCCCGAGATTGGTATACACGTCCCAGCTCCCTCAGACGGTCCGGGCCGAGAATTCTCTTGCCGTTGGATATATTCGGAAGAAACATCGGCTATCCGCGAAACGTCAATCGAGCGTATTCCCCCGGAAAGGGCTTATCTCACCATCTTTTCGATGGACCTTCGACAGAAGTGAGCCGTCGGTCTTTCGGTGGGAAGACTTTTCCAACACATATTCATAAGCGAGCAAAGCTCGTGAATCAATGAAAGATGGGCGTTATTGGCGAGTGATGGCAGTTTTCCCTCAAGGACGCGTTCGACAACAACGGTGTCCGATACGGCATCCTCGAAGGGGAGGGAGTTTGTCATAACCTATCACCAAGCTCATTTGTGAGCTTTCGAATGCCGACACTGTGCGAGTTAAGCAGTCTTACCTCATAGGCAATCCAGCCCAATGCCCATATGTCACTCCAAAGGCTAAGCTGGTCTTCAATTAGCAGCTCTGGAGCCGCCCATCGTAGTGTGTACTTATTGCCCGTCAGGGTTATGGTCCTGTTCGAGGCGCAAAATGTTGCGCTAAGTGGCATCGTGGACTGAGATTGGCTCTCAACCTGCTTAATCTGCGGGTTGGGATTATGCTGTGGGAGGCGACGAGCAGAGCCGAAGTCTGTAATTTTCGCATGGACCTTCTCGTAGTCATGGTCGCGGTCATAATCGTAATCGATTAATACATTGAGCTGCATGATCTAGGGCTTAGTTTCTCAACTGAATTATGTGCTAGTACCAGAACGTACCGATTTGAGGTCACCATGGCATATCGGTGGTTCTCGACTATGCAGGTATTCCAATCCCTGCGCCACATCGCTAATCTGAAATACAACGTCTCAGGACTTGAGTTTAATTAAGGCAGCCCGCATCGATGATACCAGCGATATCCTCTCGGAGATTTCCCACTTTTCTGAACCAAGAAAGTCCTTCAAATTGCCGTAGTAGGACCAGGGAAATACGAGCCAAATGATGCTCTTGGATACGTCTTCCGCGAATCCTTCAAGTTCTACGATGTTTCGATGGTCGAGTTCTACTAGGAATTCGGCTTCCCTGATTGTCAACTGGTGGAACTTGAGCAATTTACGAAACCTCTGCCTGAATTGACCTAAGCATTCTTACCCCGAGTACTCGTTCAAAATCCGTATCATCTGCTACCCTCATTTTCTTTACTGCAACGCTCTGTGGGGTTGCAGTTTAATGACATGAGTTAAAAAGAGAGAGGAGTTGAGTTACTCACCCGTCTCCACTGAGGGCTTTGGCTTTTCATCTCCCTCCTCTCCTTCAGGAAATCATCCATCGCCTTGCCAACTAATTTTTTCCTCAACGCACGTTTCTCCATATCCCGCATATCCATCCCCGCCATTTCCATGTCGCCTCTTGAAACGGTCGCATGTCCTCCATGGGACTCGGATTCGTCTTCCCAAAACTCGATCGAGGAAGGATCGACTCTCCAGTGTGCGAGCTTCTCAATTCTGGCCCTCTAACAGCAAACCGTCTCTATCGATGAGAAACAAAACACAGTATCCAGATCTTGGATGGGACGCACTAGTCTGGGGCTTGGTTCGAATCCACCCGAGGGACCACTCTGGTCAGGTTGGGCATGGGAAGGAATGTCGGCGGCCACGTGGGGATTTCCGACTGCCTTCCAAAGTACCTTCGTCAATAAAATGAAACATTGCATTTGTTCACTTCAGATATGAGTTTTTAGACTGGGAAGAGGGACGTGAAACGAGGTTGTACGAGGGTGGTGGGAGTGATTGAGAGGTCTTAAACAACGTTTGGACGCCCCGACCTCAGTCATGTCTTTTGCATGGTACAGGGGACATGATTCGTTCGTTCCACGGATTATTAGACTTCTCTTTGGAAAATTCCCTCACGGTCTCGCGATCGAATGTGCGGGCTTATTGCGCAAATCAAACTTCACTATGCTTCAGCTAGAGCTGCAAGAGCACAACGTGCTCGCAATCTAGTTTATCTGATCTGAGGCTACGTGAGCGTGAGCACAACTGCTCCCGGGACTTGCAGGCAGTCGATGCCCTCTTCCGCCGTTCCGTCCTCTCCTTCATCCATCTAAACCACTCTTATAATTTATACGAATACGTTCTGTGATTTATACTCGTGGGCTTCGTATTAGAATAAGCGAAACGTACTCAGGAGCAAGCCCGCCTGTCTACTCCCTTCACACCCAAACGGAAACCCCCACCGCCCCAAAAAAGTGACTAGCTAAAGAGATATACATCATTACTACCTTATTCCGTAAGACTAGATGGCGAAACGAATGGATTCTCGCTCAAGGTTAGCTCAAGATTCGTTTCCTATTACCGAATCGTGCCCGCGCCGCCGTCCCCAGGGCTCAACCTTGCACGACCCACACGCTCGTGAAAACTGGCACTACCGGGCAGCGTTAAGTCGAGCCCTTAGGAAGCTTGGTAATAAGTGATCGTGCTCGGACCTACTTTCAAAAGGAGCCGACTCCCTCCACATTAGGACCCCGAGGGCGTGGTGCTTACTCGTACCGGTATCTCGTAGGTACAGGTTTCGGAATCTCAAAGCCGGGCCTAAGGGCGTAGTAATCAAATTTAGGAGTGCGGTAGTCAATGGATGCAGTCTCAATGCCGGCGTATTTCAAGAAAATCGGTACGAGGGAAGGCTGGGTCCTGTGGGTCATGTCAGTGGCACATTTCTCACAGAACACATACGAATCGAGTCGGTGCAAATATGGAGGGATTAACTATCACGCCATCGGACTCTCCCCTTGGAGAACCCATCAACACCGTCGAGCGGTCGTAGGGTTGCCTACATAAATGCGCAGGCACCGCAAGTTTTGGATTCGCCCGGCTTTTAACTGGCGGTCACGGAGCACTACTTCCTCAACTAGTTTACATACAATTTTCTCATTATCAGCTACACCCGCCGCACGATTAATTACTGTACGTGTAATCAAATACGGTTGTCGAGGGAGGCTCACTGTCACACGCTCATGGCAATACCTTCGTCAACCCCCGGTGAATCTCCTGAGGGCAGCTAGCCACCTCAAGACCTCGATTCGGAGGAAATTGCGACCGAATAGACCAGATGTATCCTGGGCCATGAACATGGAACGATGAGAAGTGCGATTGCTGGAGGTTAAACTGTGTTGTTGGTGTAGACCGTACTGTCCCGCCTAACGACGCCACTAACGAGATCCTCGATGATGTCCTCGACTGTATCCATTAACACGATAAATGGTGACTTGAAGGCTCCCTCGCAGCAGATATGGATGGCCATGTTGGTCTTGGACGGAGGTCCACGACCGAAGCCACCGGCCTCACTTTCGCCTTCTGGATGTGTACTCTGTTCTCCAACTCCACGATCTCCCGCCCCAGTCTTCCCCTGACCCTACCCCTCTCCCCGGGAATGGTCGGCTGAGACCCCTTACACTACACTCCTCCCCCGACATTCCTGTCCTAACCAACGCTCTGACTCGTCAATCTCCCGGCTTTTTGGCGCCCAATTCTGTTCCATTAACCTAATCCATGATTTTGCATTGGTGACTTCAGCGTGGAGAGGTTATGGAATCTGAAAGAGGCGTTTCGGTATGTGGCGCCACTGGAGTAGCGAGAACAGCCAGGTTGGTGTAGCAGTAGAAGGAAGATGTGGACTGGGCATGGTCTGGAGCGAAGAAGGATGGGCGATGGAAAGACCGAGAACATTCTGCTGACGTTGGTCAGTGTGCGAGCCAGAGGTTCCTTGCGATGCGGTGCTGTGGTGAGTATAAGACAATGCGGTCTGACGTGGAGTAGTACATACCACGAGCATGCTCGAGGAAGCGTTCGGCTCCTACGGACGAACCCCAGTCTTGCTAGCCCGAATGACGTTGTTAGAGCCCTCCTGCTTAGCCAGAGTGCTAAAGAAGTACCAGTGAGGGCGGGGAAGCCTGTTGTTGCTGGCGACGTGATTGACGTCCTGAGTGCTTGAAACGGAGGAAGGTCCAAGATGCGCTTCATCGTCGGTGGCCAACGACCACCGTAGAGCTCTGCGACAATGTCCGAACAATTTCGCTCTTATCGCACCCCCTCCAACTACGGGCTCGAAGGGACGCGAAAATCCCTGACATTGACGGAGCGCGACCAAGATGAGGAACGAGCGTCGGGGCGAGCGCCCAGTCGAGATTGAAATAACGTTGGCTAAGGGAGCGGGGCTTAACGACTGTAAGAGAGTGGAGAAGCAAGTCCTCCAAGCATTTCCTTGTTACGAGGAGACGCGACATGGAACCTGAAGGGGCGCGAATCTTGACTGGGGACAGAAAGCTGTCAAGGAGGGGACGACGGAAGGGTCGCGCCCCTGGTCAGAACCCGATGACCGTATCAACAAAAGGGCAATTGCCTACCGGTAACATTTGAGCCAGTGCCCAATCAATAATCTCTTCGCGTGGCCGAGGCTCAAGCTTTGACGCCATTGGCAAGGTTTGACGTTGAACCGGTGTGCCGAGGAAAGTCGTCATGCCTCCGCTCGGCGAGCTACGGAGCCTAAGGTTTCGCTACATTATGAGTGAAGGTGTGCAGTGAAGATGTTCCGGTTGCTGTAAATAACTTGATGTTGTTGAAACAGTCTGGATGTGGTCGAGAACGGAGACCCAAAAGGCGCGCCAAACCCTGGCGGTGACCAATCCAGTAATCAACTGTCACGGCGTTGCTTCAATCTGTCCTTGACAGCCTCAGCATGAAGATAGGAGAGGCATCGACTAAGAAAACGAGCATCTTCGTGTCCACACCAGTCAACAGAAGGACAGGGACAAAGGATGGGCTGGACCTCACGAGGCGGCGTAAGGAAAGAAACGAAGCCGAGAGGAAAAGGGAAGGCAGGATATGCCTAGACCCAGATGTCACCCAAAGAGGAGATATAAACCTTGCGACAAGGGTGTTCGCCATTAGAGGGACCAGAGACCTGGAGCCCGCGTACCGGAACCATGAATCCAGGGCCGAAGGAAGCCTATTGGAGGTGTGGACCGATGGCTCGGCCATCAATAACGGCCAGGCAAACGCAGAATGCGCTGCGGGTGTCTGGTCGGAAGAGGATGAATACAGAGCCTCCGTGAAGGTCCCGGGTCAACCACAATCAAACAACAGAGGCGAAATAGCCGCTGTTGTAAAAGCGCTTCAGATGGTACCGGCCAACAGGCCGCTGCTGTTACGAACGGACTCAACATACGTCCTTAACATGCTAGATCGGGGTCATAGAGACGCTGAAGATAAGGGCTGGATGGGTATCCTGAACGCGGACCTTTTCCAAGGCGCACTGTTCCTAATACTGTATAATTACGACCACAACGGCGGTCCCATGTCCCGAGGCTCTCCGACTCGACGCAATTTTACACGTGTCCCGGTGTCCCATAGGGAATTGACGCAGGGGACAAGTGTCCCCGACGTTAACTATAGATCTTACCCTTCCAAGCCCATAAGCTGGTCCAAGCGATACCGACACTTGAAGGTTGCTCATGCCGCTTTATATCTTGCATCATAACAGCGGAAACCTTTGAAAGGCTCGAGCGCATACCAGAGTAGGTTATACTGAGCAGCTAGCTTGAGATAGAAAGCAGAGTCTTGGGGACTCATAGTGACGGCTCACGGTCAGGATCATTGCAGCCACCCCCTCTGATGAACGTCTGTGTTGGCGTTTTCACATCTTCTAGGGGGGATAGCGATGAAAATTTCCGCGAGATACAAGTTTCGGGATCAACAGGGGCCGAGGAAAGTGGGTCAAAGTAATGGGAAATCTGTGTTCCGAGATGGGCAGGGAAGTCGTCTGTTGGCTTCCGAGGTGAGTGGGTTATTCGAGGAGAGTTTTGCGGTGGTGATGATCCGTGGCTGAATCTCTAAGGGCATGGTCATGATCGCCGTTGTGGCGGAATTCATGACCCTCGACTCAACTCTAAATGTCCCTGACTCTCAAAAGTCGCCCTGTCCCTTGTCCCACCGCGTTTCGCCGCTTTGACGCAAGGTCTCCGCCGTAAGGAAAAGTGTCCCATGTCCCATGGCCGCCGTTACGGTCGTAATTATACAGTAAGGACCCGAGTGGCGCCAACGTATATCCAGAAGGTGAAAGCTCACGACGGGGTACTGGGAAACGAGAAGGCCGATGAGATGGCCAAAGAGGGACTGAGCGAAGCGATGGACGGGAAGCTGATCTTCCCGATCCCGCAGAAATGGAAATATAATGGGGCGAGGTTGGCCACGATGACGTTCCATGACCTGTATGAGGGAGTCAAGCACCTAAACAGAACCCCGGGGGCCACGAAGGCCCGAGAAATCGTCGAGAGGACGCTACAGGAAAGAGCGTCACAGACGGAGGAAAGAGCTACCCAGGAGAGACTGTGGAGATCAATACGCGAAGACCCGATCCGAAGACAAATCACGGACTTCTTATGGACGGCCCTACATGGGAGGACCCCGTGCGGAACCCACTTCCAAGGATGGGGGGAAGAGTGGGAGCTCAAGATGTTCTGCGAGTGCGGGGAAATAGAAACCCTCGAACATATCCTGAGCGGATGCGCTGAGAGGCCATGGGTCGGCGACGCGTGGCGCGAAGCGACCGATACGCTGCAGCAAGCCAGAGCTACAGGTCCTAGGCAGTGGGAGGCCCCGAACTACGACTCAATACTGGGGGCAAGCCTCTTTAAGTCCAAGAGGAGCGGCGAAGCACGTCTGTACAAGACAGTGGTCACCGAGACGGCATTCGCTATATGGAAACTACGGAACAACGCAATAATCCGTGGTGAAGACATCACACCCGGAAGGGCTAGAAATTACATAAGATTAGAACTGGAAAGGAGAGCTACCCTGGACTTCGGAATGGCGAAGATCAAGGGGAAGAGTACCAAAAAGGACGCGAAGCGTCTGCAAGAGGTACGCGCAACCTGGAACGGGCTGGTGGCCTTCAGGAAGGGTAAGCTCAGTTGGATTCCGAGTGATTATGGTTAACCTGGTGGAGTGGCCGGGCTGTTCTCACTGCGAAGAAGGCAAATGGGGTAGAGCTGAGTGGGCGGGTAGAAGGGAGCTACCAGAGATCCACTGGTCTATTCCCGGCTGGAGCAGAAAGACTGGGCCAGGGGGTCATCCAAGAGACCCCCACCGTACACAGCCCCAAAGTGGGCTCTTGGCGCCGAAAGGTGTGTGGTCGGTGTGTTAACCAATCGGAACCTGCCCTAGGGCGGGGGGCGTGTCACCGGGAGCCATGCGGGGGGGTGTTTAGCCGGTCCGTCTATTCGCCGTTAGCGGCGACGTGATGAACCCGGCATTGGTGGGCCGAGCCGTGGGGCACCCATGCGGTAGGCGGGAAGGCCGTGGAAGACCCTGTTTCGAGATCGCGCCGCGCCATCCACCCGACGACCCCCCACCCATGTTTTACACTTGAACACACTTAAACGACCGTATGGATAAGTCAAAGGAGGTATGAGCTATCACTAATGATGCTTAAAGAGGGTCGGGAGAGTACGGATGGGTGCCCTCCTGTCACAATTTTCTGTTCCGCCGCAAGTCACCCCGTTTCTTTAATTCACTTGTCAAATGTATATCTGAATAATCTAATAGAGTTTTTATGCATATATACTAGGTCTCGTCTGTGGTTGAAGGGCTGCCAACGTGTAGTGGCTTGGCGGGATGGCACGAAACCCAAATTTCCGAAATCCACCGACTCTCAGCGTTTCGGGGGATTTCTATTAATTATTTACACAGAATTAAGATATATTCTTGAAAGATATACGCCAAAGGTTGGAAATTCCCCGGGGAGAGTGGGTGCTTATGAACAGTGGAAATTAGTGATCGGCGGGGTAGGTATATAGAGATGGATAGTATGGTAAGAGAGGAAGACTGAACAAATGAAAGGCAGGAAAGGTGAGAGATGAAACACGATGAATGGAAAAACACAGAAAGGCGTCTATGGTTAAATCCGAATCAAGGAGCTCAGTCGGCCTCCGAACCGGCGGTCGAAAGGGGAACACCGTCATTATCCGAGAGTCTTTGAGTCGACGACTCGACTGCGAGCATCCGAGCTGGCTTGGAAAGCTCGGGAAGGTCCTTGTCATCGTCGAGGTTTGGAGGGGTGGGTCGACGCATTGCTGGATTATCGCGTGGCTTTCGACGACGTTGAGGACTCTCCAGCAAAACGATCTCGTCATCCTCTGAGCTGATGGATGTTTCGAGCCTAGGGCGTTTATGGGGACGTTCAGCGTCGTCGTCGCTGGCCTCTTGGATCTCAAACAAGCCGGCAGCTTCAAATGCCCTGCAAATCTCATTACAGCTGTGCTGTTCCTCCCAAGCCCGGATGCCAAATGTCCCATGATCGCCTGGTCCAGAGTCTCTGTCAGATTTCAGAATGGTCAGGGACTTGCCAAAGTAAAACGCAATGCATTCGAGTACTTACTCTTCAGTGGTATGTGTCATGAGGTCAAATAGGACCGTCCCGTCGTGTCCAGTGGAAAGCTGACCGACGCTTCCTGTAAGGACCGAGATTAGCTATTGGATTTTCACCGAAGTGACCAAAGCCATACCTTGAACATCAGCGAAAATAAGACTGCCTGAGGATTGGACAAAGGCAAAGTGAACGAACGCTTGGACTGTTTTGTCCGTCTACCGCGGTAACAGTATTAGTTCATGCTGGTTTAAGCTAGCAGCGAAAATTAACCTACTTGACGATGAGCTGGCAGGTCATGGCGCATGGTCCCACTAAACTTGACTGGATTCGCAATGGTCCGACGAGGCTCGAAAAGCCATGCCGTGCCATCCTCTTCTTCAGCGATGAATGCATCCGTTACTTCAATCCCTGTCCCCAAGGTGTGCATAATGAGCTCTGAACCGTATCCCTTAACTTCGCATGACTCACGAGTGTCTATATCGATCTGAGCGTCTCTTGCGCTGTCTAGGAACGCATTTAACCAGAAAGTAGCTTTGCTGTAGCGGACAATTTCGTCTTGAATGGCCTCACGATTCGCTCTGACTGATATTGCTTGGCGTGTTCTGACAGTGGTATCGAGGCGATAGTACTTCTTCGCAACGAATGGCTTGTCCTTGTATGTAGCCTTGAAACAAGTTTTTAAGCAGGCCGACGTTGTTAGATTCTCCAATAAGGAACGCTTGGAGTGAGCCTCTCACCTCATGCACTTGCTTCATAGCCCCTCTTGCCAACTCCGATCTTCGAACCTCTGCCGTTAACAAAGCCGAGTCTGACTGATCTTCGTTGTCGACAATAATGCTAGTAATTAACCTTCCAGGAACAGGTTCCCGTAGGCGGGATATAAGCCTCTTGAAGTGGATGGTTTGGTATCCAGAACCTGACGATGAGAGCGCTGAAGAGGTGGAGCTAACACGTCGCTGGGACAACACAGGGGTCCTTGAGAATGTTGATGGCACACGGCGTGAGATACTGGCGGTCCCTAATCCCATGAAGTGATTAGGGACACAGGTCTGGTTAGCGTCGTATGGCGATAGCCTCGCGGAAAGAATTGCTTCACCTGTTGAACGTGGCGTAGACGTAGATTTAGCTCGAGCTTGGTGTACTGCCTGGAGACGGCTCCCGCTCACACTGCGGGCGACACCAGATTTGCTCTTGGGGATGGAGCGTTCCTCGGGCTCTTCTCCAGTTCTCTGCTTGAACTTAACCGACCGTTTATGAGCATGACTCTCACACAGAAAACCCAATGACACTATCCTCACCTGATCGACATCAATATAAAGCTCAAGCATAAGTACCTTCTTACCAAGTATCACAGATTTGTGAGATTTCTTTGCTGAATCGATAGAACTGGTGCCGCTGGGGTGCTTTTCATAATATTCGTAGAAGCCGCCAACCGATAAATTTGCGGTGCCATTCACAAGCGGCGCATTGTCCCGCAGACGAAGAACGATGTCTGTTTGACTTTATTGAGAGCCCCACAGCACTGTCAGCTGTCAAACTCAGAGCCAAAAGGGTGAGATAGTACCTACGTGTTTAAGGAGGCGCGGTATATGGGCAGCCAAGTGACGTTGAATTGATTGATAACTATTTTGTTAACAACATCTAATGGGTGTAGGAGATAGGAGACAGGAACAATCAGTGAAAAATCTCATGAACCGTCGATATCACTGACCAGGCATGAGTTCTGATGAAGACCAATCCGCAATCGATTTCCCAAAGCGGGCATCAAGTACCCCTGGCTTTGTACTCAGGCGAACCTAAGAGGACAAGAGCTTTAGCAGTGCCGCTATGGATCCACTCAGTTGAGCTAATGAGCAAATGGAATGGACAAACCTCACAGATAATCGTGATCTTGGTATCGGATCCTGAAGCCACAGTCCCAGCGCTATGAACATTGCTGGAGTCTGAAAGTGGATGGACGAGTGTTGGAGTTGTGCCTCCAGCTCGCTGAGGGCCCTGCGTCAAGCGAGTAGCTGTTGGTGCAGGGGTTGCCTTCCGGAGCCTCACAGCCGCTGCCTCGCTGCGACGAAGAACAGCAGTTGCGGCGGCGGCCCCAGCAAGCGAAGCGGGGGCGGACTCGGGACGTGCCGAGCGGGATGTCGAACTAGTTGTTGGCTGTGTGGCCACGGGTGTTGATACCGTATCTATTTGGGGTCGTTGCAAGAAAGCGGCGAAACGAAAGTATAAGTCCACAAGTATACAATATACGTATTCATTAATTCTTACCTTTGAGACAACCCTCACATTTCTTCAAACCCTGATCAACTTGCACAGCTAGGTAACGCGCTGACACGGAGCAAACTTGACACTGCTCCCAGTTCTATAGGAATCGTTCAAGTCAGTTTAATCGCACATCAGATTACTAAAAGAGGAACATATAGCAACTTACCAGAATATCCAAGAAAGAAGAGGATCCTTGGATCTCGGCAGCCAGGTGACCGCATTTCTCACATTGGGTACCAAGGCTCAGATAGAGAAAGCGACGGCGGCAAGAGGGACAGATTGCACCCGAAGGTTGGCCAAGAGTGGCTTGCATGAAATTATGGAAAAGGGAGGAGTACGCTGGTTAAGTTTAAGAGAAGTGAAGTATGGCTCGAGAGGTGAGAGAAGTGGGGGAACACGAGGGAGCTTGGTTGTTCTTGGGCAAACCGGATGGGGATTTTATAGCCCGTTCTGGTGACAAATGGCCGTGCCGAAAATCGTCAAAACTTGCCGTCGAAACCCAGACAACGACAATGTTGGCGGTAGTAGCCAAATTTCAGGGTTTGACGACACCGGACTGATTGAATCGGCATTCCTGGCCGAAGATTAAAAGCACCTTCTTCTGGGCGGGTAAATGACGACTCTGAACGCCATGCAGTCCAAGGTGTAGGGTAGCCCTCCAAAAAATAACCAGATTCCTTAGGATGGTTGACTCGAAGGATCGGGATTGTGGTCCTTATTCAAGATTCTGAAACCTTCGGATGTTGGGAGTTTATTTCACAGTGGGCTACTAATCACTATCCGACCCAGCAATTACCATCCTTGTAAACACGTCCCAACAAGTCTCGAAGTCCAGTTCTGGAGAGCCAAGAGCCACGTAGAGCTCTCCTAGACGGCTACGGACCTCGGAGGACAGGAATTCCAGATTGCTCTCTCTTGACCCGACCTCAATCTCGAGTTTCACTCGCAGGTCGGCTGTCATCTCCGGAGGGACGGGTATCCGGCAATCCATCCCTCCATATCTTGCAGGGTTCTGGAATGCATCAATCGGTAAATGCTTACTCGGCATCTGCTTCTCAGGCTGAGCTCGAATTTCATGATAGTTCCAGTACAAGCGAAAAGCGTCCAGCTCCTGTTGCAATAACGGAGGGAAGATATAGTAGAAGACCTCGCTGGAATAGTCTTTTTAGTAAGCATTTCGGTTTAGCTTGCGCAAATAACGTACATGTGCAGCGGGTTGTTAGGATTGAAGCGACCTTCATCCCGACCTCGGGTAATGGCCGACTTAATCGATTTACCACACTTTTTTCTGAACCAGCTCCAAAAGCCTTCTATAACGGTATTGTGAACGCTTTTGATGAATTTGTGGGGAGGGTACACCTCGCGGTCAACGTCGGGGGCAAGCGTCTCTCTATACAAGGAGATTAGAAGCGTAGCGTGCAACTGTTCAACGAATAAAGCTCACCTGAGACTATATTGCAGTGCATATATCCATCCCGTCTCTGAACCACAGTCTGTAGTAAACTGAACAGGAACCGCTGCATGGATCGTCAATACCAGGCTAAAAAGAGTCGAGCACAAACACACCTCCTTCGAGCTCCACGAAATCAAGGTACAAATGAGCGATTGCAGCTTCCGTTTGTACGTTAGGCGCAGTGACGAGTAAGGGAACATGGCTTGTCCATTTGTCTTTCATGCCATATATGGGCAGTCCAACCGGGCCCATTCTTAGAGCCTGGCTCCCGAGCTTGAGATGTCCATCGCTAGCGACCTCGTGCATAGCTCCAAATGCGGTAAGAGGGACCCTAGTGATCCGTCGAGAGCCGGGAAACCGCGTGTCAAACCCCTCTGGACAAATATCAAGCATAATGTTTCGAATGCGGGTCCTAATACGTGAATTCCGGTCTTTAAAATCAGCATCTGTGCCAATGAGATCGGTTCCTAGGCCTTACCGTGGGATGGGAGTGCCTTCGAGGCGGAGCATGTCCGCAATTGCACGCGGCCCATTGGCTTGCTCGGTGTCCCTGTTGACGTGATACGCAACAAGCGATGATTCCTCTTCCGGAGACATACGCTTTCTAACGGAAGGTATCTCGAAGTCATTCTGTAGTTCCTTCAGCTTTGTCAGGCTGGATCGTGCCGCGGCAGGAGGAGATTCAATTCCATGAGCAAAGGAACTTAGCGAGAGAGCGGTGATCGACATACCCGATTTGGAGTCCGTAATCTCTTGCGAGAGCCTCCAAGCGCTCACGATTGGTGTATTTTCTCCGGGCATATTCGCGAAGTGCCTCCCTCAGGATTTCGTCGGGAGGATCTGATCCGAGCAGGCGTTAGCTGCTGCCTCCGCCACCAGCGGGTTCTGACTCGAATAGAACGTACAGGCCTTGTTTCCCCACTGGTTTTTGCCTTGTGGGTTGTTGGTTGTCTTCCCGTTGTCCGGTGTCATCTTGGGAGACACGTAGTGGCAAAATCTGAGGGGGTTAAGAGACGGCAGTTAGGATTCAAATCGATGGAGTGAGAAACAATGTGTAATAAGGGCCCACCCGAGTCTCTCAAAACGTACCGAGGGCTTCCTGCACCCAATTCGGGGCCACCGGGTAGTAATTTCGGCGCGGGCACCATCGTTACAACGCCAGGATTAAAACCCTGGTGTACGGGGAGCATGCCCTCTCCCAGAGCGCTGTGTCCCAGCA
This sequence comes from Tulasnella sp. 408, assembly GCA_019633405.1. Taxonomy (NCBI): domain Eukaryota; kingdom Fungi; phylum Basidiomycota; class Agaricomycetes; order Cantharellales; family Tulasnellaceae; genus Tulasnella; species Tulasnella sp. 408. The sequence continues at coordinate 3,484 of WSTX01000096.1, read as the reverse complement.
CAGAATATTCGCCTCAGCAAGTCCAGACTAATAGTCGCTCAGAAGCACTTTCTTGTGGGTAATAATGAGGAAAGTCGGTTGTCTTCATACTTCTCCGCTCGATCGACAGCCTTGCGTGCAAAGGAGGTCAAGCATTCCTGAATACAACTAGCACACGATGTAAGTATTACATCCATGCATTAGTAAATTTCGTTCCATGGTTACCGTTAATGGGATAGGAATACTGCTTTGGAGGGACGAGGGGAGGGGGGAGAAGCCAGGTCCGCGCGCGCGCGGAGTTCTTCCACGGCCTTCCCGCCTACCGCACACCCATGCATTCGTGCGCGAATTCACCTCCTCTCCGACTCAAAAAAAAAAAAAAAAATCTGTCCTTGACACCCCATTCCTTCAGAACACCTGCGAGTGCTGCATTAGGGAGAACTTTGGGGATCTTTTGCTCTCTTACTGGCCAGAATGTGGTCTAGAAGTCTCATATGGACCTTAGCCCGGTGACAGCTCGGATCCAGCCGAGCCCTCTCCTCATTTCATCCCCGTGGTTGGCTGAAAAGGAAATTCGTGAACCTCCCACAACCCGTTCACGTCCTCCTGCAGCGGCAACCACCGCCTATCAAGTAACTCGCTAAGAGGTCTCCTTCCGATTGGCCCTGAAGTCACAGCTCAATATCCACAATAGAAATGGACCTCCAGCCACCTGGAGGAGACCCTGTCATCCAGGATGATCGTTTACACGAGGGCATTTACATATTGAGAAACAAGAAGTCCAGGACCGTCGCAGACCTATGTGAGCACCTATATACTCTCAATGATCCTTACCTCCCTCCAAACATCGTCCATGCGCGAAGGCAGCCCCGGGCAAGAAAGGAACCTATGCCGCGGACATTGGCGGAACGTTAACCTCGCAATTGGGCATCAATTTTGGCTAATACAGCACGACGGCTTAAATGAAACGTATATTATAAAGAACATTGAGTACTCCAAGTATCTTGAAGTCGTAGACGGGTAAGTGAAGACCTGAATTATCTCACGAGATTAAAAGTCTCTGGGGAAGGCGATCGACGGCTTATTTACCCATCCGCTCTAGGAGTTGTGAAAACGGGTCGAAAGTACTCCCTCGCCCACGACTCCTAGCAGACGAAGCACGCTTAAACCAGGCGTGGCTTATCAATGAGCTAGAACCTGGAGAGTACACGTACGTGCTGGCTTAGTTTCTACTTTTTATTTCGCGGCAGGAACTCAGGATGGCCTCTTCCGACTTGAAAGCATTAAATGTGCTCGCACGAACACGTTCCTTGAGATCGCTGGAGGGTATCGACCTTTTATTTTACTATCTCAGCTATCCAAAATGTCTGACTTGTCTATTATTGGTCAAGGAATGCTTCTAACGGCGCCGAGATAACCTGCTCGGAGGCTGCACCGGAAATGGACCACCAACTATGGATTTTGGACCGTGTTAGCAGGACTGGCTCGGAGATCAAAGCAATGTTTGAATCTTGGAAGCCAGACATTGCCGGTCGAATTATACAGCCTTACAACACCCAAACCGAGTAAGCTTTTCTAACATTTTTCAGATACCCCATCCCCTCAACTTTGCTCACAATATCGTCCCAGATACTTCGTGCTCCCGCATGAATTCCGTCAATCGCTCTGGAAGGACACAAAACTCTCCAACCAGCCACTACGTCCAGGCATATTTGACTATAACGACTTTGTAATCAAGGCCAAAGAAGCTGTGAGCTCTTGGGCTCGGGACCGATACACCGCTCAGGTGCGCGTCAATCGAATTCACTTCCCCCAAACAAGGCGTGTTGAATAGGAATCATTTCATGAATATAATAGGTCCAAGGAGTTGCTGTTCTCTTCGGTATCATATACGGCGAAGCACGGAAGGGACCGAAAGCGTATAACTGGTATTTGACACATGACATGTGTTCTCTAGCATTCTTCGACGCACAACTCGGAGAAGAGTATAGTCCGGTAGCCCTTGATAAATTTGGTTTCGAGCCGACCTTTGTCACTTTCTAGATTGCTGTCCCCTTGGAATTGTGCTCCATCCGGGCTCTTGCTTATAAATCGCTCCTCGCTCCCGGGCGTGATTGGCACGACACGTGCAATACGCGCATTCCGACTCGCCCAATTTATGAGGCTCCGACGTCAACGACACCATCCTCTATCTGAATCAATAACATTACGCCGTATCAATCACTCCCAGACCTAAGGTCTCTTTAGACCAAGGGATGGGGGTTAGGGATTAGCCATGCCGAAACTCTGGCACGGCGACCCATCCTGTGTCAACTTGTACCCACGCTACCAATTTTTCAGCATTTATCTTCTTCTCCGAAATGCCTAGTGAGTGCATGGGAGGGCGCCCGTAAAACTTGGTCCTCCCCAAGCGACATTCCCATAGCCTGTGCTGTTTCTGGTATGCCAGAGGGAGTTCGCCGAGAGTGCGTAAGGGTCTTCGCCAGCGTCGCCCTCACATCAGACGATGTGGACGATTGAGCTGTTAGTGTCGAGGGTACGGTTGCATCCCCGACCGACGCGTCGTTGTCATGAGCCGTGCTCACGACGGCAGCGACGACACAAAGAGACTATCTATAGCTAATCCTTTTTAATATAATGCTACGCTCGTCTCATCTTTGCGCTCAAGTGATAGCCGACTACATCGCGAGCGCGGCACCTTGGTGGCACCGACGATCATTCCACGACGACGGCTGTATGAGCGAGTGACAAGATGACATTTGCAGTACACCCATGACATATTTGATTACCTATGCGAAGGGGTCATGTACATATGCCGCCTATGTGCCGTCGCCGCCGTCGTGGCTACGGTCGACGGCGACAAACGACACGTCGTTCGGGGTTGCGACTGTTCACTCCTGGCACCGACGACTCAACCGCTCACATCGCCTGATGTGAAGGCGACGCTGGCGAAGACCCTTACGCTCTCTCGTCGAACGCCCTCTGGCATGTCACCCGAGATGAAGCCTTAGTCAGCACAACTTCCGATCGGAAGCGGTTGCTGCCAGGGGAGTCGCTCATTAGAATAAGCCTTTCCCTCCCTTGAAATATAACTGCAGTTATTCATTCTCTCTCTCTTTTTGTCGTTTACCCTCTATATTTACTTCTCCAGTGCATCTCAAACGGTACATGGCCGCTCTCTGGTTTTTGGTATATATAGACCCACATATGATTTCTTTCTCCTCTGCACTTTGTCCTCCTTACACTTCTTTAGGCCCTTTCCCTTTGCGACGCTTTCTTTCGTGCTCGCTGTCATCGGACGCCTTCACAAGATCCGTTCGTCACGTTCTCATAGCTCCTGGGTCGTGAAGGCGTGGTGCAATACATTATGATCTCTGGTCAGAAGGCAGTTCCGAGGAAAGAAAGTCGGGCCGTCTTCAAGCTATAGAATTACAGCTGGTTGCAAAAAGCTGGTCCAAACAAATCCCCGCGCCAAATTTCCCCCTCGAGAACGAAAAATTCGTAA
>WSTX01000095.1:0-21629 GCA_019633405.1 Tulasnella sp. 408 | reverse complement strand
TCCATTGATACGTCTCCATCCTCCACCGTTGTCCAGTCTACCAAACTCGACTCAAAGTCGGCGAGTGGAAACAGTGGGAGAAGCTTTGCGGTTGCTGTCTTGCTTGGGCTGGAGAGAGGGCTGCTTGTGGCCGAACGACATCCATTTGGCACTCGTGCTGGTGAAAAGTGCAAGTTTGAGCTCTTCTTGCGAATCCGACTTTCCGCTGTGATTGCCGCTCTAATTTTGGTTGGTTGCTGTTGAGACGGCGTGCCGGCGCGCAGGCCTAGCGACGACGCCGGCCTTGGGGATCGCGTAGGTGTTGAAGACCGCTCGGGGAAGTCTACCGTTGCTGCTACGTTCCTGACACGTTTTGGTGTCGACGGTGGTGCATTTCGAGGCACTGGAGGCCTGGTGTCGACTGCCATTATTGGAGATGAGGAGATCGCGCTGTTTGTGTTGCCGTTCAAAGTTGCAAACCAAACTGTTTCACATGGTGCACGTGACTGCTACCCCTTCCGTTCCTTCCTGCGTTTGGGTGCGTTGCCCCCGCCACCGGCCTAGGCTCACATCATACCTCACAAAACCCCTTACATCTTTCCTAAACGGCTAAGTGCCCTCGAGGGGATTGCTCGCATATTGCTCCACAGCGGCGAACACTACCGACTTCGGAAATATTAAGCTGCGACTCCTAATCTGGTGTCGGACAGCCCTTCTCAGACATATAAGCCACTCCCTTTATTCTCCTTGAGCCCGGCTATACGATTTCATATGAGTCCTTTTTCGGGGGGGAGGGGCAGGGGGCAAGGATAGGGAGGGCTTCCAGTTCAGGTGAACAGCGCTAGTCGAACGTTAGGGTGCTGTGAGAAAGTCCCAATGACTTTCTTACCGGGTTTGAACGCCGGTGTTTCAAACTAGAGATTTAAAACGCCGGTTAGAAACTCAAGCATGCACGGCCGGGTGGATTGCCTACTATGGTTATGTTGGGGTACCAGAACTCGGAACCGGCTTCGGTTCTCGAGCTTAATTTCTCGTATATCAGTTCAGATGAGCTTAGCGACCCTACGATTATCACTGTAGGGCATATATCAAGCTCCCAGGCGGCAAGGGGGCGGCAGCGTCGGCCCGTTGTGTCTAGGATTAAGAGAGCTTGGGACGAACCCATAACTAGTACATAATAAAGAAGACGATCAGTCGTAAGTTACAACTATTGCGTCGTTAAGTACACATAGTGCTCATCTCTCACTTTTTTGGACGCGGGCTGACCAGGCCCGACGTCGTTACCGCGGGGTTTCAAACCGGCCATATTCGGCCATCCCTTTTAAACACGGTTTTTAACAGTTTTAAACACCGGTTTACAAACACCGGTTTCAAACCGGAACTTCCTTACAGTACCCTATCGAACGTTCTCGGTGGAAGGGACCTCGCGGTCAAATTGCAGGTCGACAGTCCCAATCGTTTACTACCGCCCTCTCACTACATCATGAGCAGTGTCCCAAGTATGTCCTTGAGAAATTGGCACTTCTCTTCACCATCAATGACCGAACACTCCTAGATGACTCTAGATACTTCATGCAGCTCCATAATATGTCTCGGGCCAAGAGAGTCGCCTATGCAGAGATGGCCTGTATCTCTGACGGACCGAGGCACAATCCATCATGGGTAGCTACAATCCAAGGCGAGTTTCGAAGCAACACATGCACGGGCAGCTTCTGATACCGATACGATTGAAGTGAATGAATCTTATTTCACTGGAACCGGGCGAACTAAAGCCGAAGCCAAAGATGAAGCAGCGAGGCAAGCATTGGAAGTCCTGGGGTTTCTCGCTTGACACCGCGTTCTCGTGCAGTTCTCTTATTTACGGGCGCACAGTGATTTTCAACAGGAGCGCTCAGAGCAATTTATGTATGGCGACTTGCTCGCTCACTGTACTCCAATTACTCGAGAACATGATCTTGTTGGAGAATCGCCCCAAGCCCCTTCACCGACGGTCTTCCGAGTGAGCCTTCCGACGTCGAGCGCTGCGTCGGCCCCCGCCTAATGTAGTCTGACCCGACTTAGGGAATCCTAAGGGCGGAGGGAGTCTCAAGAGATCTGGAATTGTGGTTAGATTGACTCAAACCGTATCCGCGCGTTAGACTTCTGGCAGCTGGTCTCCTGTGCCCGTATGACGCCTTGTTGCGTAAGGAGTGAAAGCTTATTCCGCACAACCCCCGTCTGCTCGTTGTTTGACCAAGTCACCCGCCCATCTGACTCGTTAGACTCATTTTTCGGACCATGAATGCGGCACCATCACCCTTTAGACCGGAACTGCCTACTGTTCGCGGGCAGGAACATGCCTGAACATCACCTAGCAAAATCGCTGGGGAATTATTGTCTTTTATGGACTAAACCCCTGAATTCCGCCCCACCAGCCACCCGATCTCCAGCAAGGAAATGTGCCGTAAAGTGCCACAAGCCAGGAGGGTGTTGCATCGAGAAATTGGCTCCGTGTCCTGATGAGACTTTAAGGAGGATGATCTGGGAAAGTCTGGCCTCTTGATGATCGTTCGGGCCCATGCGTGTCCCTACTTTCGGCCATCATGTGACAGGGCTCGGGACTTGCTCTTGTACATTCCGCCTTACTTCCTTTTGAATCTTACCTCTACGTCATCCCTACTCGGAATGGCTTATTCGCGAGCAACCTCGCCTCGGCGATACGCCTCCACCGGATGAGGGTACAGCTTGCAGCGTCTATTCTTATGCCCTCGAGATGGGAGGTCACATCGGTGACGTTCTTTGGCGGCCGATGGTTCGCCCCCCGACACTGGAAAAGGTGCGATTTTCATATTCGATTGGAACAGTTCTAAAAGAACACGGGTGTTCTGACTAGTTACTCGGAAACTCCCCGTTCGGTGGCGTTTAATTTGAGACCGGGAAGTCAAGCGGATCTATCGTCGGCCACGTATCACCATTTGGGCCTAAGACAGGGGGCCTTAGTTCCAATACGTCATATGCCGCGTGAGACACCGGGCTCCTCCCGGGGGGAATGGACTTAGTAATCTGGGCCTGGAGGGCCTTTCTCACAAAGGTAAGCGTTTAAGCTCGCCGCACAGTAGCTCAGCCTATGCTTACTCCCCGTCAAACAAAACACACTGATAGGCAGGCACTACTCCTGTTCGAAATTTCATTTTGTTTCGTGACGTCACGAGCGATGCACGTACGCCAATCCCCGCGGGCGAGATCGCCTGTAATGAGCCCACGAAGCGGTGCGTACTCATGGATTCTGTGGCGCTTGTAGGAGATCTCGATCTAGTGCTCGGAGCTGCAGGACTCAGACAAAGGGACGGTGCTGATCTCTCCGCCCGAGGCCAGGGTCCGTTCTTGTCCTGCGTCGCTCAAGCTTGCCTTACTCCAAAATCGCATTCAAGCCACAAAAGACTATGGTACCATCGTGTTTAAAACCCATACCCGTCCTGGTGCTTGTGTGAAATGGAATTGCCGGAGAAGGCTCCTAATTTGCCAAACGAGACGCTGGCGCCACGACAAAACCTATAAGTATTTCCTTGAGCGGTCCGCCACAAATAGATTCTGGGGAGTTCACAGAGTCCATTTGGCCGGTCACGCCGCTCGCAGCGGATATCCCGCACATGAATGCGCCCCGTGGCTTGCTTTGTCCTTCACTCTCCAACTGATTGGGCAGAGATCGAGTGAGCCATAAACCACACATTTCTGATCCAATTCCGCATTTTAACTCCTGTATGAGGGTTGTGATTTCAGCCGGTTTCGCGATCTGAGCGATGGCCTGCCCAATCCCCGACTTTATGTTTGCCACCCTTTCCTTTACTGCAGAACCTGACCACTGTAGAGGCGAAAGAGACTTTATTATAGATTAGACGGCCTGCTGTTACTACTTACGATCAGCCTTCTGCATGATTACGACGAACCTCAAGCCCCACGCTCATGGATCCTACGGTCCCAGGTCGCCGTATAGTTTCCTTGTCAGACCTTGTGCTTCATGCCCATAGTGCAGCCATGACTCAATGAATATCTCTCCATGGCAACAGGTCGCCGATGTCGCACGTAGGCTCATGAGCCAAAGTGCCTCAGTTACCATTCTACCTGGAAGACATGCGCCGGTGGCGCAGAAGATACATCCTGCAGGACGTCTGCCACAACACTGAAAGGATGAGACGAGATATATATACACTGGTGTTCATCCTCAGGCTACGCCTACCTCGAACACCAGACCTTACCGACCCCAATCCTGGTACTGATGCAAGGTGACTCCCGTACGGTACCTGTCCCAGATTTCGCCCCAGCGGAAATGTTCTTCACTGAAAGGCCAACATTTTCCAGGTGGTTCGAGATACTACATGCAACTCCACAATATGGTCAGGTCGAAACGGCTCTACGGCCTCGACACCGCCTCTGTCGCCGAAGGCCCGCTACACAGGCCTATCTGGACTTTTACAATAGCAGGTATGTCGGTTGAAATTTAAAATTAAGCTCCTCGCTGACCCTGATAATTCAACGGAGTTAATGGGCAGTATTTCTCTGCGACGGGCCCAACCAAGACAGAAGCCCGAGAAACAGCAGCGATGCAGGCCTTATACACTTTAGGATTTTTAGACTATTGATTGCGACATAATTCTTGTTAAACTAGAAGACTAACCCTGTGAATGAATATGAATGTATGGCTATTGCCCTTTGTGGTACATTTTCCGGTAAATGAATTCTGTTAAGAGATCCGCTGGATCGTTTAGCCAACGTTCATCTCACCTGATAGAATCGGTAAATGCAGCTTTTCAGTTCTAACCTGAAATGGCGCGGTCGTCTCACTTCAGGAAGGCCCAAAACATGTCTCTCTGACCACTCCCGCGGGACGGCATAAATCGTGACCGTAAACATGTATTGCCGACAAAACGCCCTTTTTCAGATGAGATAACTCTCCACTTAGACTGAGGTGAGCTATTCTTCATGCCGGGTGGAGGTGGAACTTTCCTGAGTTTTGAATTTATTGGCTCAAAAGGCCTGCTGTGGCCCCAGTACCCGATATGACCGCCGATGCTTTTTCCATCGCTTGGCGACCAATTAGGTAGGAGATAAGGCGATCTTATCAGATGTCGGCGAAACCCGAGTTTCAGCACACCATAGCCATGGTGACTGGTCTTCTTCAGCATGTTTCTCTGACGAGGGGACTCCCTCTGCAGTTGATTACTTTTTCGGGAAGTGTTTGGTAAAGATTTTCATATGGGCTCCAAATCCGGACCAAGAGGTGTCATTGATCTCTTGCACAATCGATGGCTAGCGCGGCAACTGAGCCTTGGCAGACATGCATTGCTTTTCAAGTTTTGGAGGCTTCAAAACTACAAAGATCGTCTATGATGCGAGATGAAACGCAGCGGGTCCGGGCGACAGGCACAGGATGCACGGAGCCGAAGTAGCGGTGGGGACATTGGCCAACAGCTTTTCCGCGTCCTTGGCTCCGAGTAACTATTCGGTAACCCACATCAGAACCAGTAAGGAACTACGATATTTCTTTGTCAGTGGCGAATTTGTTCATGATTGGCCGTTCCTGTTAAGAATTCTACAGCTTTTTGAGAAGGCAAGTCTGTCCTCGACTCTGTTTTGCGGAGATAACCCTGCAAAGAAGGTGGCGACACGAGTCACAGTAGCGCGAAAGGTGAAATATCGTGAAACTTTGAGCAACTTCTGGGCTCGATTCAGCGGAAGTTTCCGTGGCTGGCGCGTCGCCTGCACACAGCCAACCTTGGAAAAGGCGACAGTATTCTAGCGGCAAAGTGACGAGTTCAACTGACGCATTCAGCATCAGATTCGGATCTCGTTATGCTGGCACGACTAACACGACTAGCGATTGGAAACTTCTCCCAACAGGCGGCTGTACGATGCCGCGCTACCCCGCCAAGCGCCCACCACATCAAATCGTAGTTAGCCCATCATCAGATGAAATCTTTTCCATAACAGGAGTCGCGTTATATTTCTCAGTGGTCGACGTCCCGTACGATTTCTGGGACACTCTCTCAGCATTTAATAAGGTGTCTGTCGTGGCTTGGATTCGCCAACCGGGCTTTCAGGACCCTGCATCCCCGGTCTATACCGCATGAGATAGTCCAAATCTTCTGATTTATATGGAAGGTAGTTATTCTCTCAATATTGACTAGCGCGGGGACCTGTGCTCAGACCTGGTCCCTCGATCAGGGTCTAATGTGTTTTCCATATCCAAGCTTTCCTTACATGGTAGATTAACTCAAGCCACCAAACATTCTCGTACAACGGTGGTTGGTAAGATCCACATGGCGCTTGCCTGAAAATAAACTGCACAAATCAGAGCCCCGCCTCGCCTCCCGTGAGGCCAACACTTGGATGAAACATTTATATCTTTCCTTGGGCCACTCAACCGCAAAACGGAGATTGCCCACGGACCAAATTTTATAAGCCTCACCACACGAAGAATTCGATGGAGAACTATCATGCGTGCCGCTTTTCCGGGGCGATGGCTCGTGATCGTAACATGCTTGATGATCGGGTAGAGATCGCCTTGCAACGTCCAGTTTCTCTCACCGCCGTAGGATCCCCCGCCGAATGGCTGCGGCGAAGGACGAGGTCCCGTTGTGCAAGTTTTGACCGTCCATCTGACACCCCCCGTCCATTGAAATACTTCTCATCTTAGGCCCGACTTATCCGATGGTGGGTGGGTCGGGTTTGCTGTGAGTTTGAGGAGGCTTGACCAACCTGCCAGCCGCTTTACGGGTAGGACGCTCTAGGTACATGGCTATTCTTCAAATCGGATCCGCTATGAGTGTGCTTGTAACACAATACGCCATAGCTTGCGTGGGCACTGTGCCCGCATTCGGATGAGCATTACTCTCCCAACCGTCATGAAACCCATCAACGCCTTATCTGGGAGGCTGAAGTTGTTGACTGGAGCCGAAAACATATTAAAGTAATATGGTATCCATAGTACAAAAACGAGCCATCCCCATATCTAATGAATTCTGGGTACCGGAGTGCCGGTGTGACAACAGGCCATTGCGATGTGAAAGGTCAAAGGAAGAGTTTGGGGGTGTTGCTGCGGACGGGGCTGAAGGGTAGGAGTCGTGACTGGCGGAGGCAGGGAAAGGATTGGGTATTTCTGCTGTGTAGATGACTCTAAGGCCTAGGGTGTGCAAAGGCTGTAGAAAGGGAGCGCGAAGTTGGTTACCAGGTGTCACCGGAGTTTGAACGGCGGAGACCTGATCACGGACAGGAAGTAGAAGCCAAGATCGAGACAGCCGTTGATCATGCGTCCTTATGCAGAACCTACTATTTATTCTGCATGCGGTTGCGAATTCAGTAATCGGTTGCTTGATTGGAGTAATCGCTCCCCCTATTCCCGACTTCATGTTCCCCTTCCATCCCCCCTCTGCGAATCGGATAACCATGGGGCTGCAAACTTTCTACAGTGCTCTAAATAGCTCACTATTGCTATCTTGTACATGTTTTTGCTTTCATTGTCACGACGAACCTCAACCCTCACTCAGGACGGATATTTTTAGCCGAGGTCCCCGCTTTGCTTCTTCTTGAGGCTACGGATTCGCCTGAAGGTAACCATGAATCATGGCCCTCGTTGTTATTTATCCATGGTGATAGCTCACGAAAGTGGTGCATAGAATAGCTAAAGACCCTCAATCTGTAGCACCGTTCTATCTGGAAGCTATGCCTAGAAAGACGGCTACCTTATGACTGCGACCACATGCGCAGGAGACTACAGCCCTAGAACGTGGTGTATATAGTGGTGGTCGTTTAGCGCTAGCTCTACCTTAAACACTACACTTCAGAGATCTGACCGCGCCTTGATGGAACATGACACCCGTACGTCACCTTCCTCAGAGTCGACCAAGACGGTATGTGCTTCACTGAGAGCGCACACTTTTTACAGGTGGCTTCAGATACTTCATGCATCTGCACAACATGGTCCGTTCAAAACGACTCCATGGGCTCGACACGGCTGCTGTATCAGAGGGTCCCCTCCACAGGCCCATGTGGACCTTTACAATAGCGGGTATGCCATTTGAAGTTTTCAAATAGAATTCCACACTTAACTTGATAACCCAACGGAGTTAACGGGCAGTATTTCTCTGCGACTGCTCTCACTAAAGCAGAGGCACGAGAGCTCGCTGCAAGGAATGCCTTATACACTCTAGGATTTTTAGATGACTAATAGTCGGATAGCCCTTATTAAGTTAGACGACTGGTGATCCATATAAGCTAATATGTATATGATTATCGCGCTCTCTGGTAGACAATGGATGGATTTTGTTAGTGATCAAGGGTCCCTACCCGGTAGAATCTTTCAACACAGTTCCTCTTTGTGACCAGAAACGGTTGGGTCGGCCTGGTTCTTGGGGGCTTCCATCATGTCTGCTCGACCACTTCCGCTTGCAAAACAGTAACGTACTGATATGGAGTATATTGCTGACAAACGTGCTTTCATGAATACACTGCACTTGAAAGCCTATTCCTATTGCCTGAGCCAAACTGGGGTTAAGCTTTAGTCCATCAAAGTGGCCCTGATATGACGGTTGACCTAGTCTCTGTCAGTGGTCTGGCTGAAAACTAATCCGACAGTCGAACTTCGCCACACCATAAAATTTTTACGCAGTACGTGCTCTCAGACGACAGAGCTCTTTATGCTATTGATGTCCCCTTTCGGAAGGGTGCGCTGAGATCTTTAGATGAAATAATAAGTCAGGCGCGAAGACGTGTCAATATTTTGGACCATCGATTCTCCGGGGAGCAATTGCACCCGCTTTAGCACCCAAGTAATCCATTTTCAATTTCGGAATATAAAATACACAGATCGGATGGGAGGCGAGCGGAAAGCGCCGGGGTACGAGAGACAGGTACAGGATAAACGGGCTCAGGGCGTTCGAGGCACTGGCGCCGGTGGTCCCCGTGTCTCTCGCCGAATAGACCCTCTCCAGTACGCAACACGACTGGTAGAGAGCTAACGTACCTTTTTTTTCGGGTGGTGCCATTCGTTCAACCTGACCGCTATTCCAGGTGGGAATCTCGCAACGTTTTCGGTTGTCTTTCGGTCCTGGTGTCACAAACAACTATGCTCCAGAGGATGAAATCCAAGTCAGTGCAAGGCCAAGTATAGAACTTTGGGGGACTCTGAGTATTGCATTGCCCTGTTTGAGTGGAAGTCTCCTGCCCTTGCGCATCGTGATATTGGCGCAGCATTGGCGCTATTGGCGTCGTTGACTCTGTCTGCGCATAGCCAGCCTCATGAAACTATCCTGCATTCCTGCAGTCAAACAATCACCACATTCCGCGCATCAAATACCTGCCTCATTCTTCTGCACGACCGGTATCACGTGACCGACCAGCCGTTTCTCTTTCGACGCGCCAACTCGGCGCGCGGTGTTTACGCGGCCAAGTGTCTACCACATCCAATTGCACCCAGCCACCCTCGGGCGAGGTTTCTTCACCTGCACGCTAAGGCTCTTCATCGTTGACCAGTTGCCGCGTCATCGTCACGAGGTGGGCGGTGTGATCTTGTGTCTGTCGCGATCGGCTTTGCCCCAAGGCGCTCTCCATCAGGCTTGACCATTCGAGTTCACGGTACAATACGCGCTCTCAATATCAGCTGGCGGCCCAGATGGCCGTGCCTTCTCATAATCTGACACCCCGCTGATGACGCCGGAAGCAATCTGAAGCAGTGCTACGGCTTGCCCGGCTATGCCTAGCTTCGAACTATTCTTTTCAATAATTGGAAACCACATTTCAGGCGGCGTTCTCTCTGGGGTCGGGAGCTCTCAATACTTGATGTTCCTTCGGCTGCTTATCACCACGCTTTAGGTCTTGACCGGGTACCTTGAACACATCAAGGGTCAGGGTGAAGCTGCGGGCATTTTCGGAGCTCAGGATTGATCCTGTTTGTCCGAAGCGAAGCGTCGGGCAGGCTTCCCTTTTTTTGAGCAAGCGTTTAAACTTGGTGTACCTAGCGTGGTGCCTCTTTGTCCGGAAGGAGCCGAGTCCCAGCCAGAGTTCTTATTCGGAATTTGGTTAACGCCGCCAAGTGTGATGCATGCATGAAGCTCTCGCCACACTTGTCTCAACTTAAGGGCTGTAACGCCAGCTAGGAGGTAGTTCGGCATATGTGAAACAGGCGGCACCAGTCAACCGCGCGGACTCACGGAGCGCAACTGATGCACCTTGCGGTCAGTAGGACGGCGTGCCTCGAGCACGAGGGGTGTGGTCCCGATCGGACCTTACTTTCGGCATCTTGCCCCCCTGCTTGAGTCTTCTTGACCTTCCCTCGGCTAAAAATACGCGATGACAGCGAGCGGTATCAGCCCATGTGGCACGCTACTGTGATTAAGGTCGGCTCGTAATGGCCCTTGCCGAGGAATGAGCTGCTGTAGAACGCTGTTGCTTCGCCAAGACGGGGGGCCAACCGCCGATTTCCTCGATTCACTCACTTGGTTCCGTCGAACTCGGCAAGCCTCCTCGGCCTTATTCGAAAGAAAAGTCAGCCGCATGGCCACCAGATGACCACGCAATCTGGTACGTACGAGGCACTACAGGATGGAGACCAGCGGATGGGGGTAAATCAGTAACCAATTAGGTAATGTCCCGAGCATGCGGAGGCAAACCGCGTCGGGGTTTTAGCTTGGGGATCGTCTACAAAGGTACAAACCGGACAACGAATCAAGTCGATGCTAATAGGGCTCCTTTCTTTCCATCTTTTCATAGGTAGTGGTACGATTTTGATCGAAGCTTGGGCTCACAGAGCTCAGGGGAGCACAATCCTTCGCTCGTACCACGTTGTCTTCGTTCTCTGGGGACATCTTTTGTAATGGGCCCTAAACCCAGCCCACCTATTGTTTCATCCGATATTCAAAATTTTCTTCCGATGTGTGTATATTTCAAGCATTTATGGTAGGTCTGACTCGCGCTTTCTCCATTGCAACAACACCCGTCGGCTGGCATACAGTGGCTCGTGAACTCTATCACGGCTTCTATCAGGAATACATGCTTTTAAAAGCCGTTTACTGAACGCCACAGCCAGTAGTATAATGCCGACAAATGTCTATATAATACTCGTCGTTCCCCCACTCCAAACTGAACCTCAGACTTTCGAAGAACCCAGCTCCACGACTAATGGAAGATGCCTCACGTAAGCCCCCCCACCTGACAGTCTAGCCGAGAAGGGCCTTCTTTGCTGAGAGACACTTTTCAGGCGGCTCAAGATTTTTCATGCACCTGCATAACATGGTTCGATCTCGACGGCTCCAAGGGCTTGATACCGCTTGTGTGTCGGAGGGGCCGCTCCACAGACCCACATGGACCTTTACGGTCGCAGGTATGCCAGTCAAAATTTTATATCAAACTGTCGCTCACTTCGAGGTTCGAATGAAGTTAACGGGCAGTACTTCTCTGCAACGGGCCCCACGAAGGCGGAAGCCCGAGAAATTGCTGCAATGAAGGCTTTATCCACCTTCGGATTTTTAGATTATTGATAGACACATGATTCTTGTTTTTGCATATGAAAGAGTGCTCCATGGGAATAAAATGCATATGACTATTCCGTTCCGAGCGGGGATGAATCTTGTGAATCACGAGAGACGATGCATGTTCACCAAAACTGGTATTCCGAATCTGATCGATTCCGTAAACGTAGTTTCTCACACTAACCAGAGACGGTTGGTCAGCTCGCTTCGACTTCTTACGCGGGGAACACACAGCGCAGACAGCATGGTGCCTGTGCACAATGTCTTGGGGACCAACGTCGTCCTTTCCTCCATAAGTATCAAGCATATAGCCATACTTCACTCATAATGGCGCGGCTTTCAAAACGTCTTGTTCGTGCCGAGCGGAGCTTGACTGTCAGATCAACCAAAGGGCATGCGGCGGGTACAGATCCCGATACGACAGTCGATTGGCCCCTGCCAGCTGGTAAACCAAAAGCTGGTATACGAGCCAACCAGATCAGGTCTCGGGGAGCGTGAACACACGCCATAGCCATACAGACGCTGAGTAGTCTTGTTCAGTACGTCTCTTAGTGACGTGCCCCTCACGCCATTCATTTTCCCCTTCGGGAGAGTAGCCCAGGATTTCTGCATGTAATACAGGTCAAGCTCGGCGGGACCAGACATGTCGATCCTGTCCCATCGATTTTCCCCGAACGTAACTTGCACTTTGGCAGCTAAGTTTCAGCTATTCAAAGTTTGGGGGACTGTAGAATAAAAATAGCAGCTAGTGGGATGTGGAACAGGAAGCTTCGGGTCCAAGCAACAGGAAAAATATCAAGGTGCTGGAGCAGCGGTCGAGGCACTGTTAGTAGCGTTTCTCACCCGAGGGCGCGGAGTATCCGCTTTTCAGCCCGGGAAGCAACTTTTGAGAACCTGGTTATAAAGGGATTCCTTTCTAATCGAAACGATTGCTTGATTCACTAATCAAGGTGAGAACTGTACAACGTGTAACTCCCCACTGCGACGCTAAAGAGGTAATTTCCGAACCTCGCCCGTGCTCGGGTCAGTAGAAGCTTAGAGACCCTTCCACAGCATTGGTGCTGCCTACACGCACCAGAGCGCTGAGAATTATGTCTTCGCATCCTCCGCATGAGATTAACCGCTGGGGCGGGGCGGGGCCCAAAGTCACGTGACCGAACGTTGTGTTGCTGCTGTCCTCACGACAGCGACAGACATTTCCATCGCCCGCACCATTCAAACGAGAGGATAAGGACGATTTTAATTGGAGCTAGCTCCAGCCAGGTGCGATGCCACGGCGCTGTCCCTTGGTCTAGTCCCTTTGAAATACCAATTTCAAGGCACCACCTGCCGACATCTCATTGCAATTGGTCACTGTCTCGGCGTAAACGAACACCCTGAAGGTTTATGCACTTTCAGATATACCAAGCTGTCTTGGCGGAGCGTGATCTAGCCCTAAGCTTGGTTGCAATTCAAATCGGCCGGGAAAGTCCGCGCGCGTTCCTTAGTGCAAGCGGCGTTTGTTCTGATCACAAGCCACAGGATTCAAAAAGGGGTCGTGGGCCTTCAGCCATCCCAGCCCTCTAGTTGTGCCCCCAACAAACACCGCCGGCTCACTATCCTCTCGTTGTTCCTCAACTAGGCAAAAATAACGCCGCAGCATCAGAAGTCCGCTCGTGCCTGTACTTGGGGAGCTCTAAGTTAACCACCAGCTGGAAAGCGCTTCACGCTTCCGAGAATTTCCCTCGAGCTCTGCGAGCCTTCTCATATTTACGAGATCACTTGCACCGAAGAACGACTCGCTGGTCATAGATCTATCCGTGGTTTTCGATTCTTCGGGGGCCAGATGTAGCCTTGCTAGTGCTTTGGTCGGAACACGTGTTTGATGGAGCGAATTTCTGTGTAGAAGTTTCTGATGACACCTGTCAGGGTCACGTGCGGGTCTAGCCCCAACCGGTTGGGACGCTAATCGTTATCCTCCCCCGCGGGCGCTTGTGTTCAATGACACCTCTAAGAGTCCGGGGTGGATGCATGTAGCAACTATATAACTTTTCGGCTAACAAGCGACGGCTCCTCTGACCTTGCTTCAGTTTCCGGTGGCCCCCACTAGTGGATTGATCACCTGAAGAATGGCTGACAATGCTGAGAATGGGCGAGTACAGCATCGCAAGATTTTCGTCGGAACAATTATATTACAGTCATATTGCGAATATTCGAACTGCAATGTGATTGAACGAGGCCTCCTTGCCCTCCCTGAGACCAAATGCCCCGAGAACACTCTACGTAGAATGCTGGAACCGCTGTCGTACGACTCTCGTTAATCGTTTTTCGTTTCGATGGTAAACCAGCAGCTGCGACTGGTCTTTTCAATTGCTCGTCTAAGTCTTGGGTCTTTCGAGAGAGCCCAGGCTATCGATCCGCTATGGCCCCCGGATACGAGAACGGCTTCCGGGCGGATAAGCACCGTCGGAAGCCGTCATTATCACTTCCTATCTAACTATTCTGGTTAGACTCATTGAAATTGATTATCGGTGCGGTGTGGTTGGTTTGTAATGCGCACACTCAGTTCTTTTCCCGGGCCAATTACAACTCATCAACGCGCTCCCTCTCGAGACGAGCTTCCCCCACATCTTGGGAGGGAAAAAAACCAGATTAAAGTGTCCTCGTGTCTCAAAGGACCCACAGGGCACGAGCTAGTTTCGACCAGACACTTCGATCTCGCATCAAGTCTCATTAGTAATAAAAACGCACATAGGGCCCAACCGCGTCGCCCCAAGTTGTACATAATGAAACTCTCTTGCGCTTGTCTTTTAAACACGAGGATCGCGAGTTCTCAAAGCTTGTCACGGGGATTGATGATAACCCTAGTTAGTACCCCGGGGCAATTCGGTCCGTACAGACCGTTGGACCGCCTCCATTTCCCTCATATGACCACGGAATCACCGTGTCGGTGCAGGGCTAGTTTGCCAAAATCATCATGTGTGAAGCTAATATTGTCCTCGGCTACCTTCGGGCGCGAGGCCTAGCCAGCGACGCTTCCTGTGGAAGGATAGTACGCAGGTGCTTATGTTGAACTAGGAATCGACACAGAGGGTTAGTTTATTTCTCCGGTAAAACTGCCTTGAGCATTCCTTGGAGGTTGCTTCCGCGAGACTCGGGTCTCGCAGCCAAATCCCGCAGGAATTCTACCTCCCAACAATGTAGGCTAAGTTTGTCCACGGGGCTGAAACAGACGCCCATTCAGTCTACTGTATAATGCACTTGGTGTCATATGATCGAAGGTCTACGAGAGCTTAAAACGCTAAAAATGCAGCGACTCTGACAGACCCATCGCTGCACTTCCGCATTGAGGGGGATTTCTCACGGACCAAAACACCCCTATTTAGCGGGGCGCGAGGGTGGGACCTCTCATAATTCAGACCCACCTTCATTAATCGCCAGGGTATATCAACCCGTTTATCTATGGGATGCGAGAACAAGTTATCATCAAGATTGCGCTCTACTCGATATTTCGAGATTTGCAGGACTCAAACAGAAGCTCTTGGTCTCATGTGTGTCAAGATATAAGTGCGGTAGTCCGGCTGAAACTCCGACTCGGCTGTCGTGCGCTTTATCATGCTGAGCGACGAGATAGTTCGCGTTTGGTTGCAGGAGGTTACTTGACGTTTGAAATGGCTTTACTGAAGCTTTGAGATAAGCTTCGGGCAAGGGTCTTCACACGATCAACCATGTCGACATAATTTGCAATGAGTGGGAAACCCCAAAACACTCGGAGATTGCGCGCCATACAACACTAATTCTTCTTGAGCAAGTAATAATGGTCATATTGATGTCATTTGTCATGTTTTGCTGGACACGGGACCGGTTCAGTGTTGCCCGCCGCAGCGGTCGGTGACCCCTAAATTCGAAACGACGACCTGAAACCTCCTTGCCACTGCCTCGCGGCCTTAATTGACGCACCGACTGCTACGCGCATCTTTTGCATTGGCTGGTGTAAGACCTTGGAGTCTGCTTTAGGGTTGATTTGTGATAGGGGCGACTGGTTACCGACCCGGGAACTTGGACCCGTCGCTTCATCAGAGAATCTATTAAACAGCAATGGTCTTGCGCTGGAGTATGCTTCTTTTACACTCGGTACCCTCCCTCCATCCTAGTACGCTTACACTTAACTCTATTCTAATAACTCGATGGAACCTGATCCCCGTACGGCCTCTTCAAGTGTTCAATAGCCTGTACCTTAGTGTTGAGCACCCAGATTTTTTTTTAGGCGGCCCTAGGTACTACATGCATTTGCACAATATGGTGCGATCTGGAAGATTGAATGTGCTTAGCACAACTTCTGTCTCACATGGACCGCTTCATCGGCCTTCATGGACGTTTACAATAGCTGGTAAGCCAAGCATCATACCGGTAACATAAACGTCTCACTTTCTTACTCGCTGAAGTGAACGGGCAATACTTTACGGCAACCGGGACTACGAAGGCCCAGGCACGAGAGATCGCCGCATTCGACGCCCTGAATCGCCTCGGCTTTCTCGACGCCTGAGGGCTGTAGATATTGGGGTTTGACCGGACCCAAACGGTTGGCACCAGCTCGGAGGATATGTTGCCCTATACAGTCAAATGAATTCCAATATGTCATCCCCGAGAATAGTTGGATCGCTTGAAGACGGGGTCAGTGCGTGGTGTCGCTTCTAAAAGTGAGCTTTGCATATTCATTACGTTATGATTGTGCAGTCGGTTTCGGCGGCATCCACTCTGGACTGATGGCTTGAGGGTGAAGCTGAATTTTCTCTACCGCCAGCTGTCAATGTTCGTGGCTGCGGCAATTTTGCCCTTTCTCCGGCTTAATAGCACCGCCTTTCCTTTCCTGCTAAATTGATATCACCGGAGCTAATCTCCGCATAAATTCCTATCCTAACGATCTTCTCAATGTTCGCTCCGGCTTTCAAACCAGGTTTGCAGCCGCAGTGACACGAAGCTGTGAGAATCCCGCCGAACCGCAATTCAAGTACTCCTGGATCTATTTACTGTCAGTGAAAAGCTATGCATGTCTCTGAACTGCTTCACGTCATGCTTGTATTTACGTAATTCTTTGCTTTCGAACAGCAAATTCCGACAGGGCGTTCGAAGATTGATTAGTAACAATTTCGAGCTGGTTGTCTCGCTCGGGGCAAAGCGCGGTAGCAACACACTGGCGTGCACCTGGTAGGGACCCCAAAGAAGACGTTTCAAATCCTGGTGCTCGATGGTGGGCCATGAACGCCGACCGCCTTCAGAAAGCAAGCCGTCCTGCGAGGTTCTGGACTTTCGGACTTTGCATCCTCCGCGCGCGCGTTTAAGGTGGGAGGCGTGACGCCCTATTCCTGAATGGAGAAGTATTCTGAGCCCCGTTCTGGTTTATCCTTGATGGGGCGGTGACTGGCCGAACCGCCAATCCTCAGCCCACGCCAGCCACTAATTAACTTGGCTTTCTTGCCAAAGCCTCATCGAGGGATTTGAGAGCCAACGAGTACGATCTCCCACGGTTCAGAACTCCGCGGCCCTGGGTAAGCTTCAGATTGCCGGGCCTTCCTACCCAATTCCATTATCATCGAGCATGTAGGGGCGACGGAACCTGTTCTTTGGTTTATCATGCTCCAGAGGTGGATCTTTGTTCTTACATGGATCATGGGTAATCATAGCTGGCGAGCCGAACACCCTAAACACATCATAACACGATTGCGTTTATCTCACGTCAAGCAAAAGCCAATCTAGTCAGTTGCTAGATACTTGGAGTTTGCACCAAGAAAGTACAGAGGCCATCTATTCATTCTGCCAGCACCTAACGCACACCGTCACTTGCAGGAAGCGAGACATTCGTCCAAGACTGTCAACAGGGATAAAACCGCACGCCCAAACTGAAGCTCATACATTAATTAACAGTTAGGCTCTAACAATCATGTGCTCAGTTTGATGTGGATCTGAGGGCATCTCTGTTCTTTTTCGTGGGGGACGATATGGGGGCTGCCACTGATTGTTGGCCTTGCGACATCGCATTCTCTCCATTTGTATCCGTAATCGGGAATTTGAGCACCTCATGTTCGATAAGTCATATAGAGGTCCAATTGTATCCCGAAACTGCGGTGCGCAGCTTGGTTCTGCCTCCTTAACGCCGTCGTCTTGTGCGGAATCGGTCCTGTCGGCCCCATGATACTGGATGAACCTCGACCGCACACAAATGAATCTTCGCTTCTGGTGGCCATGAGACCATGAGCTAGCGCTTGTGTTTGTGTTGCTGATGACAAAGTGCGAGGTCAAGCACTCAACGGTTAACCCCATGGTAGTTGACATTGGTCAACCCGCCCCAGGGAGTGCATACAGAGCGGTGTGGCAGAGGCCCGTACAGCTTGCACTTTCTACGCTATTTCGAAGATATATTATCGAAGAGTGAGATTGACGAAGACTTGGCGGTGGAAGGCGCGCGGTTGGGGGCGCTGAACGGGCAAACGGCGCGCTATGAGGCGGTGAGTGACGCCACCGGTGACCAGAGACCCGTCGATGACCAGTATTCAACAGCGCCACAACAGCCAGGTATTATCATAAGGATAGTGTCTTTCTGTATGATGTTAGCGCAAGCGGTTCTAGCGCTAAGTCAAAGAGACCAAACAGGAACGGGGGTCAAAGCGAAAACATGGAACGCAATCACAAATAAGACCACCGACAAGTATGACCGTTTCCTTCACTAGAAATGGTTTCCGAGACCTGCGGCTTGGTTTTACTGTGGGGTACTTGTCCAGGGACGAGATTTGGGGTCCAACGCCTGGGGCGTGCATCGACTTGAGAAACCACACTTTTAGTCTAAGTCCAACACCTTACACCTGCGCTTACCCCCCTCACAGTCTACAACTACGCCGACGAGGACCCTCGGCACGTGTTTCTCTCGGTCAATCACGCAATTCAAGATGTTCTACGGTCGATAAATATCGGTTCGGCTATCATCCACGCCATTCATTGCTTGCGCCAAGCCTTCCTAGTTCGCTGGCTGGCTGAACGCTGCCTCCGCTGCCATGGTAAAAGGACTCGATAGACACAATTGTAGAGGGCACATTCAAGGCTGTTTCTGGTAATGAGCCGGTTGGTTTGCGTGATGTGATAGCGGGACACGTGCCAAAGTCGTACAATGGCGCTGGTGCTCTAAAGGTCCCGACTCCCAGCGCGGCGAACCTTTGACTAGATGCGGCCACCGTTCGCAAAGGGGAGGGGCTGGCCATTGTAGGTATTAATAACAACGAATTGAGGGGATTGATACTGGGGAGGAAGACTTAGGTCGACGGCGAAAAGCCTTGTGCGGCCGGCAGAGCGCTTTCCAGCTCACTCGGGCCGGGGGAACCCTCGACCGGATGCGGACTCCACTAGCAGAGTCAAGGATCAAGCACCATTAGCAAAGATTGAATGGAGCAAATGGGGGTTAGAGTTGAGGGCATTATCGGTGGAGTTGCCGGAGGCGTTGGTCGACTTGCGATCTCGTGCCAGAATAGCGAACAGCGGACTTAGCCGCGTCAGGGCGCCCTCCGGTCGCTCGCGCGAGCCGCGCGATTACCGCGCTATGCGGTATGTCTTGCTAGCAGGGGCTGTCGTGCAGTGTATGCTGAGTGGTTAGGGATTGTGAGAGCCATGCGAGCAGGACTAAGTTCTTCACTCAGGGCCTCAGCACTCGATCCCGGCTCAGAACTAAGGCACAGCACTAAAAAACCCGAGGTCCAGCACCTGGACTTATTTCTCGCAGTACAACCAAGCCACAGGTCTAATAAACCATTTCTAGTGAAGGAAACGGTCATAGACAAGAGTCAGATATGGCTAAAATAGTGGTTATGTGCATTTCTAGAAACTTATGCATTTCGCCAAGCCGAGTGCAAAACTCCGTTGGGGAGGATTCCGGCTTGCCATGTAACACCTACAAAAGATACTTACATTCGTCGTATCCCGACAAAATTGTCTCGGGCTAATTTCATAGACTGCGGTAGGTTTGATATTGATTTTGCGACCCTCAATATCCTCCGACTGGTGTCAAAGGAAGAGCCGAGTTCCAAAAAGCAATAACCCTTTCTGACATCCCCATATCTCCACTAATGCCTTCGCTTCTTGCCATAATCATGCTCCCGCAGGTTAATAAACAGCTCTAATACATCAAATTTATTCCACCCCCCTATCTTTTCTGCCGTTTCAGTCAATCTCCGCAAAGACTGAAAAGCTGTCTAAGGCGCTTGACAGATGGCCAGCTGCTCATTTCTCGCAGCCTTCATTTTGGAACTCAGTAGGTTCCTAGACTCTCCTATTTGACTATAAATAATGACCTAACTCTCAAGTAGCACGAAGCTATTCTTGAATGTTATCACACTTGGCACAGCATCAGGTGAATTCTCTTCCCTTGCGCATCTCGTGCAGTCTTTCACAAGTCCTCTAAGGCTCTGCACTTTCACAAGGTGTCAGAGTGACCTGGGTTCGGGAACTGGGCTGTCGAAGCGCTACTCCCTCGGTTAGAACCGACTGAGCTACAAATACCTAAGCGATATCTGATTGTTATGAAGGGTGTTCTATCAGTATTGGCTAGGCAAGGGACCTGTGCCTTACTCTGTACTGTCACCAGAGAGCCCCTCTACCCGCTAGGATCTATCCATACATGACGTCAGACTCCACCTTCGGACCATCTGGTAATTCCCAATGTCCAGATCGATTTCCAAGAAGACGACACTAGTGATCTCCGGCATCCGCGAGGCTAAAGCCACAGAAACCAGATCATATCGTGTGAGACCCATGGACCAACCCCTCGCCGTCCCACTACCAGGAGAATTGTGTAACGATAATATCTTCGCTTAGTGTGCTCTCTGTCAAATACCGTTAGGAAGGCCTCCAGGTTTCCGCTGATTTCAAGTTCGTGTAAGAAGTCCGGATGCTTCCTCACTTCCCGAGATCACCAACACGGGTAGACATTTACTCGGTGGTCTATTGTTTACCCACCCAGACCTAGGTGTAGACCCGCGGATGTTACCGGGGCACGTGGCCAGGGGCAAAGTCCAAAATCTAAATAAGAACGCGGCATACTACGCCGGTCTTGTTTTATCAAGTTCCGCTATCATGGAACATCGAATGCCATATTCTTCAGATCTTATCTAGCGCTCAATTACGAAGGCACAAAATTGTGAATGATTTGTCAGGCAGCAGAATTCCCACGTTTAGAAGTCAAGGGAACTGACTTGGACTTACAATTACCGGTGGACTCTATCATCAATAGTGGTTGCCCAGTACAGCCGCCAGTAAGAGGGCTGGTGGAGCCGACAGTAAGCGTGTATTGTATCTGGAATTGTTATTCGGGGGCACTTATATCGCGGTAGATATTGCAAGCGGTTAGTTCGGTGGGGAGCGGGAGCGCCTTCAATCTTCCGGATACCACGTGTCACCAAAGCGCTCTATGTCTAATGCTCATGCAGTACTGTGACGAGCTCAAGAAGGCATCTCGTAAGGCTTTCTTCATCTGCTTTGTTTCAAAGGAGAGCCGGAACCTCCGACTATTGCTCTTACCGCCTCGTTCCGGTGTTTGATTGTGACGACGAACGTGATCATTTGATCGATAAAGACGCACTGCGGTGTGCACCATGTATACTGGATACGACAGGTTCCGCGCGCTGACGAGCTCTGTCGGAACCGCTAGTGTATATTTTCAGATCGCTAATCTCATCGGACTCGAGATTCTGTGATTATCCACGCCCGAAGATGGTTCGTAATATGCACCGCATGCCTCTCAATAATCAAGTTTTTCCGGTTATTGTGGCCCGTGCCTACACCGTCTCGCGTACCGTCCTTAACCCGGAGCTCGGGGGAAACTCGAGCAAACAGGTTTGGAGACATGGTGCATACTTGGCTTCGGGTCCGGGCAGCAAGATCGTGTAGGAGTAGAAGACGCTAGTGTACATGTCGCGTCGGCAGAAAGTTCTACATTATGAGGCCTTCACTGTCCGTCTTTCAAGCATGGAGGATGACGGCGTCCTCCTCACTGCTTGCCCTGTCATTTGGGATGACCCTGGTCAGCGCAACAGAGTACTTGTAGTGTGAAACGCAAAATATATTAGAGGCTTGCATCTTTCTCGTAAGACTGCGGAAGCTATTGTATTGGGGAACGACTTGTCCTCA
>WSTX01000094.1:0-21713 GCA_019633405.1 Tulasnella sp. 408 | reverse complement strand
TATCTTACTCCCATTAGTAGGCGATGAACAAAGCTTTCACTCTGTATCGGTTGCCTCCAATCTTGTCATATTTGAAACCGTGGAGATGTGCACCACAGGAGATGAGTGAAACAAATATGGAAAAGGTATTAGCAATTGAATCCCCCGGCCTCCCTCTCCAAGAGTGCCCGATACCTCAGCAACGTAGCAAAAAGTTTATTCTTGAGCTCGGTTCTTGCAAATTCGTTTCCGGACTTTGGCAGGATGCCAAGGGTGTTCGGTATCGAGCTCTGGTTGTGGATTCTTTGGAGAATCTGTCGCCGCCAAGACCATTAACGCGCCAGTGAAGTGGGACCATGGATGCGAGCTGTGGGTCAACGAATTCCTTCATCGGCGGGTTGCTCGCGGATGCTGTCCTCAAGAGTCGTTCCGGTCATCTTTAATTCGGCCAAGAGGCCGGCGCGGCTGCACTCCCGCCCTCGCACCAGCAATCGACAAGCCAAAGGCACAATTGAAGTTGGGAGGAGGTTGTGAGCGAGTCATTGCGATGGAGCTAACAGGATAAGTCTGTAGAAACGCAGAGAGGAGACGGCCGGGAGTCGCGCCGAGGCCCTTGGGGACTCGTCGAGGGCTTGCTCGAATTCCTCGACCGAAGCCTGCCTGAATTAACGCATACGTCCACCATGTCACCCGTTACATTTTCTGCAATCTATGTTCACACCCTTGGTTGTTGTGATGGCGAACGTTATTAATATTGTTGCTAAAACATGAATTGGACATGACCAATCACAGCCGGCTTGGTCGGTGTTCCGCGGCTTACTTCCGTCTTCTTGATCACTCTTGCTCTCCTCCTCACTCAGCCCTCACTTCACTAATTATAACATTCCCCGACCTACTGCGCCTCAAAGGATGTCGTAGGAGTAATCAACAAGCAATGCAACGGCGGTTGGTTTTCCACGAGTGCGCCTTGCCCGAGCCCAGAGTATATTTCAGCCTGCGCCTGCAGCCCCGCAAGAACCCGCCCGACACCACTGGACTAGAATTAGAAGTCGCTCAAGTGTCCGTTGGAGAGGGCAAAGGTCAGACTAGGGACAAATTCGCCGTCGATTACACCGTTCAGGACAAGAAATTCTAGAACAGCAGCAGCCACACCCAGCTGGAGGGTTCCCTTTTGGGTCTTCTGCGGTTGTCTTCTTGCTCAATTCTTGCTCACTTCTTGCTCTCCCTCTCACTCAACCCCCTTCGTTAACGTCCTCCGATCCGTTGAGCGTCGTAACGGTGGATCCTCCAACAGTAGAACGGCCGCTGGTTCTCCGCGAGTACCCCCCCCCCGGGCGAGCCAGCATATCAAGCGTGCACCTGCAGCCCACGAGGACGCGCCCGACACCACTGAGCCCGAATGAGGAACCGACCAAGTGCCCGTTAGAGGGGACAAGACCGGATTGAAATATCCCGTCGATGTGCCCCTACTGGACCAGGTGTATCACGATTGAACGACAGATTCGTTCCTGGACCGCTGATCGGCTGGTCGGTGACCGTCAACACACCTAACCCCAAGCGCCTTCGGCTCGTCCCTGTAACGACCTTTCATGCACACACTATGAAAGCCCTGATATAGTCGCTGTCCTCCGGCCCATATCCCGTGCTCAGGCTGCGCCAGGCATCGAGAGGTCGTTGGTGTCCAAGCCGGGACGCCCCGCAATTACCCTGTTCAGGACATACCCCTAATTATGTAGGTGACTGGCCCGGACCCCACTCACACTCCCTTCATTCAGAACCGCTCGGCTGCGATGTGCAGGCAACCATCAACGTCATTCCGTTCACATCTCCTCTGCCACCACCACCGCCTCGGACAACCCAGCAGCGTAAAGCCGCCCACGACAGCCGCTCACCCCCCACCGCTCGACAGCGACCCCCAGTTGCGGACAAATTCGGAGCGAAAGCACCGCATATTACAGACTTCACTCTTCGGATGCATTCTGTGTACTCACTCAGATTTGGGGAGGAACAGTTGGGTATATCGTACGCGCGATCCCACCCTTGAAGCACTGAAGCAGCGACCGTGGCCGACGATCACTCATAGACTCGGGTCCAGGGACTAAGATGCTCTTCTCCCAAAAGACTAACACGAAACGGGATACTACTCTTAGACGACCAGACAGCAACCGGTTCCTCCGTCTTCCAGTCCCACCGTTTGACCAAAACAGCGCTCGCACCCTCAACGCGTCGCAGATGCTTTTGCAACTTACACCACGCCACCACGACATCGTCCCAAGAAGTTTCGACTGGTAGCCAACATCTTTGCGAGGGAGGTGTCGTAATTGAACATGCCAATCTCAGGTGCCAGTCACGGCGGCTCGGGCGCGTTACCCTACCTTTATGTGCACTCCTCCATTTCAAACCTGATATCGTCGGACCTGACCCTACGAGGGATGGATTTCGAGGTAAGTAAATGTTTCCTGAGGCTCGAAGTGGCATATGGCAGATGTTGAGCGCTGGTTTGTCTGCAGAACGTGGTGGCGTCGCTGGTGTTGGTGAGCTCAGGATCCTATCCAAAATCATTTTACTCAGTCATCGAAGGTATACGAACACAGCTGTGACAGTTGCTAGATTTCTAGGTACTTTGTAACCATGTGTAAGAACGCTAAATGTATTATTTGCTCTGGCTAGCTGTTGTGACGGAGAAACGGTTGAAACAGTCCGATCGATCGAAGCCAAACTTAAGGCCATGTTATAAACAAACCCCTTACCCGCAAGGTCTCCGTCCGCTTCCTTCCCCCCGCCCCCCTACCGAACCCCATACCTGACCACTGAGCCACCCAGCCTAGTAAGATTCCCGCACCATGAACGTGATGCCACAAGACGACAGCCATGATGCCAACTCCACCCGTTCTCCCAGATGTGACGAGGGTGGCGCAGATCATCAATTTCAGGTAAGCGTCAAACTAGTACGTGCAGCCCAGTTTATCAGAATTGATACCAGAAGTCTTCTGAACCAACCTCTTTTATAGACGGAGAAGATGCAGAAGCTTTCCAAATGGCGTATTGACCCGTCACTGATTGACTTCCCTAAAGGCACCACCGAGTTGCACGGCGGGCACGCGACGGTCTCGCGCGCGACCTTGAGGCCCTCTGCCTTGAGCACAAGCGGTGATTTGAACGAGAGCGATGCTGGGCCGAAGGTTGGTGGCCACCTGTCCCCTTGCTCTTACGATGGCGCCTTGAAAGGCTTAGCGACTGTGAAACATCTTCCAGGTTGTCGCAGTCAAGAAAATGAAGTTACCAACCGATAAGAATATAGAGCAGTTATTAGGGGTAAGAGGATGTATTTGTCAGCCATTTGCAGCCGTGATCTGCAACATTCTCTCAGTTGACCCTTAGGGAAGCGGGATTCTTGGTCGAACTTGACCATATGAACATCATCAAACTGAAAGGCTTTGTCGAAGACGTTTCGAAGGGCGTAGTGTGGCTGGTGTTTCCTTGGGAAGCCAATGGGAATTTAAGACAGTTCATTGCCTCTCAGGATTGGGAAATCCCTGAGCGAATATCGCTAGTAAGATCGAATCGTCTCCTTAGAAACTCGTCTACAGCTTCTTATTCCAGATTACTGACGTGGCCTGGGGAGTGGTGTACCTGCACAGCGGAAACCCGCCCATATGCCATGGAGACCTCAAGGCGGCGAGTCACGCTGCCGTCTTGAAAATGTACCCGATAAGCTTACATCTATGTTCCGCAGGTTAATATTTTGGTGAATTCAGATTGCCGCGCAGTAATCACCGACTTTGGCTCTGCTCGTCGCCTCACAGAAGCCGATCTTAACGCGGAAACGAAGCAGGTCGGGAGCGAACGACAGCCAGCTGCGCGACTCGAAGCAACGTTTTCCGCCTCAACCAATACCATAACCCTGACAGGCAATGGATTTACCCTTCGCTGGGCGGCTCCGGAGCTGCTGAATGATGACCCGCCGACAGTTAAGGTGGATATATGGGCACTGGGGTGGATAGCGTACGAGGTCGTCAGGAATTTGATGGGTCTCCTGGACTAGTAACTCACGGTCTGGTGACGATACAGGTTATGACCAACGCTATTCCGTTCGAAGACGTTGTGAAAGATAGCATTGTCATCAAACGGGTCACCCAAGGACATCTTCCATCGATTACTGGCGACGTTCGGATGTCGTTGATGCTGTGGCTTTGCTGCCTTATGTCTGAATGTTGGAGTACCGATCCCATCCAACGACCGACAGCCGCGGAATGCGTAAAGTCATTACTGTGGATGGTGTGTCGTCCTGTTTTGATGTCCTATCAACACAGCCTGACCAAGATATATTGCAGCCAATGATCATTCCAGACCCGACCCGAACCGCAGAATCTATGGTTTCTGAAGCTCGCTCTCCTCGACTTCTACTCAAGTTGGGCGGGATGCATCAAAGCCAGGGTGACTACGCCAACGCATCGAAACTCTACACCGAAGCCATGCGCATCTTTACAGATGCTGCCGACCCGAAAGGAAGAGCTGAGATTTTGGAACGTCTTGGCCAGCTTCATTACCTTCAGGGCAATTACGAGGATGCGGTCGTGTCGTATTCTGATGCTCTGGAGATTTTTACCAGCACAGGTGACATAAGGATGAAAGCCCTCACCTTGTTTGGTTTGGCTCAGGCGTACCAGAGTCAGGGCAAGTTCAGCGAGGCCACCACATTCTACTCCGAGCTGCTTGAAATCAGTACGGACTTCAACGATACCTATCTGAGAGCCCAAGCCTTGGCCGGCTTCGCTGAGATACATCGGGTTCGTGGCGAGCACAGCCAGG
The DNA here is from genome assembly GCA_019633405.1 of Tulasnella sp. 408. Classification (NCBI taxonomy): domain Eukaryota; kingdom Fungi; phylum Basidiomycota; class Agaricomycetes; order Cantharellales; family Tulasnellaceae; genus Tulasnella; species Tulasnella sp. 408. The sequence continues at coordinate 16,922 of WSTX01000094.1, read as the reverse complement.
CGGTCCCATTATACACCGATGCCCTGCGATATTTGACCGACGTTGGCTACCGACAAGGGAGAGCCTCAGCCTTGTGGGGATTGGGCCAGGTGCATCGGCTTCAGGGACACTACGACCAGGCGATCACGTTCTTCTCTGATGCACTGCAAATTTACACCGACATTGGTGACAGCCGTGGAAAAGCCTTCGCTCTCGTCGGTCTCGCAGATGTCAGTAGTGATCAGGGTCGGCCGAAAGAAGCAATCGACCTTTATGAACGAGCTTTAAAGGTCTATGAAGAGATCGGAGATGCTGGCTCAGCCGTTGATGCCTCCGAGCGGCTCGCCTATGCCCGCCGACAGCTTCAGCTGGTTGACGAAACCGCGTGATAGTTCACCGGGACATTTCGAGATCCAGAGCATCCGTACTAATGTGCGTGTTCTACAAGTTGTAGTTTTGTATATCCTGTTGCGGAAGGCTTTCGAACAGCATCTTTCCCTAATACAATTGATCAGCGCTTCCGACTTCCCCTCACGTTTTCCCTTTGGGAGGCGAGGGAAGTCTGTTCAGTTTGAAAAGGTATACTGCTAAATTGTTACCATTGCCCACCTGCATCAGGGAACAGCACAACATCGGAGCTTTGAGTCGAATAGGATGGAGCTCTCTTTGGACGTGTGTGATCTGCGGCCTTCGTCAGAAACTCTTGGCCCAGCAAGCAACAGAGACATCCCCGACTCATAAAAATTCCTTTCCGAGTCTTGTTGTAATCGGAAGACCCGGGGCAAGGTTTGAAGATTCAAGCGGATGGAAGTTGAACATCCGAGGGACCAGCATAGGGGTTCGCTGCGCTTCAGATAGGCAGCATAAGTAGGTAGGGGGACGGTCCTTCCGCAGGATTGGAAGCCATGTATGCCAGACCGGTGCCACATAGGGCGTGAAACATGAGCGTGCGTGGGACGTGGAATATTTAAGGAGGTAGGACAGACACCCATATTCGACTCCTTAGGTGAAAGGATTGCTCTTTTGAGCTGTGATTGACTTGAGAGTCTATATCTTGTGCGCTACAGCCAAGCGCCAATCGTCACTGCGGAGTTGCGGGGAACTCAGTCTGAGTGAGAGATTCCTCGCCAGGGTCCTTCCGGTCATCTTGTTTAATGAGGCCCGAATGCCGGCGCAGCCGAGCTCCCGCCCCCGCACGAGCCATTGACGGGCTTGTTTGGACCCTAGGACCCCCCGACGGAGATGCCAGACCCTTGTCGCCCTCCGACCGGACGCAACTGACAAAGCTGACCGGTCCGATCGGAAGGAGTTTCTCGGGGGTTTCTCCGAGAGAGGGTTTCCAAATAGTTTAATCCGTAGTGTTGCCGCCGGTTCGGTTCTGTTCGGCTCTAGAACTGGTTCAGTATTTCAGAAAAGTCGGTTTGCGGTTCCGTTTGCGAACCGGTTCTAGGCGGTTCAGGGAGGGTGGTCCAGATAATGGCTTTCAACAAATACAAATTCATGACCAGAATAAACCTTTACGTAGATTAGTTCAAGATCTTACGCCTGTGGCCCGAAATCTACCCGTTCTCCTGCCTCACAGGGGGGAGAGGACGGAAACGCGCCTATGTCCCTGCCATTTTAGGAACAGGACATCCTCTGGTGACGCCATGGAGGAGGAGCATGCCAATAGTGAGCCTAGGTGCGTGATCATCTTCATACTAGGATAGAACCTTGAAAATGGATGTGAGATGAGTGGTTCTTAACCTTTCAGGTTGGACCCCGGTCGAGAATATTTGGCTACCTAAATGGGAAGTTCTTCGCTAAGTTGGGTAGATAGGCCGCCCCATAAAACTGGAAGAGATAAAATAGTGGCGGAACGCATCCCTAATACCGAGACTAACCCTTCCGCCTCCTTGCTCACCTCCTGCTCTCCCCCTCACTCACCCCTCACCTCGCTAATGGTCTCCGATCCGCTGCGCTTCAAAGGACGTCGTAGGGGTAATCTTCAAGTAATGCAACGACGGTTGTTCTCCACGAGTGGCCCTTGCACGGACAAGAGCACAGGAGATACTTATCAAGCCTTCACCTGCACCCTCCACGAGAACGCGTCCGACACTACTGGACTAGAATGAGAAGTCGCTCAGGTTCCCGTTGAGGAGGGCAAAGGTCGAACTAGGGGCAAATACGCCGTCGATGCTGCTCTATTCGGCCAGGTGCGCCACCACAGATCGACAGATTCATTACTGGACCGTCGGTGTCCTCCGACACACCTATTCCCCAGCCCCTTCGGCCTCTCCCAGTCAACGATCTTTCATGCACGCACAGCTAAAGCTCCGATGAACTCGCTGCCATTCGGCTGATATCCCGTGCTCGGGCTGGGCTAAGCGTCAAGAGGCATCGGCGTCCAATTCAGGCACGTATGCAATCACCTTGCTCCGTCAAGGTCTCTCCCAACAACGTATTTATGTAATCATGCGCGGTGCCGTCTGAAGGGTCCTGGTACCCCGTCGGCAACTTGTCGGGCGTTTCAGGTTTCCTTGCCCCCTGACACCGCCTGCCCTATTCTCCACTTACCCGTTTCAATACATTATACATCCCAATCACAGAGTTCCAAGCATCTAGTGTCGCTTTATCTAGAGCCTCGAATTTAGCATCCTCGTAATTCAGCTTCTCGCGTACTGGTCCGCTGAATAACGTGTTCTCGAAGTGACGCTAAAGCCTAAGAGTGTCTCGACCCGAGCTTCCCGCCAAGCTGAAGGCGACAGAGGATCCGGTTGGAGTCCAGTTTGGAACTGGCGTGATCTCGGCTATCACTTGTTCCAATGTATGTTCCTATGCACGGTCAGCAAATGCGTATGCTACCGCACGCGGGACTTTACCGCGCTCGGGTTTGATTAGCCATGCTCATTCGCTCGTTTGGTGGCTTCGTGTCTGGCCGCGCTCGACCTGAGTTCGGCACGAAATTGATCCGACCGAGCGCACGGGATGAAATCTGGGGTCGATCGCTCAACGAAAGGGAAATTTTATTAGTAATCCCGTTTGCTCGTTCTACCAAATCTAGCTATGATAAAATACGCTTAGAGATGCCTCCTTGGGCAATTCAGGTATGCGAGCTCCGCGTGCTTCTCAGGGAATTCGGGCTCGCTCTTGTCGAGCGAAGATGTCCACGATTGTTTCCCTCACACCGTTGGCAACTGCGTGTCGGTTTTTACATTGTATATAACCATCAATTTTATTCCAAAGGTAATTTCTACAACAACTGCAAGACCGTTTTTGCTCTTGGTGTCCTGGTCTCGACCGGCGCCCCGAAGAAGTTTAGTTCAAAGGCCCATCTCTCTTCCGTGCAAGCTTAGATCCCTTCTTTCCCTCAATGCAATCTTCTGTCTTACAACTGATTGGTTGGGTTTTTATACTCCAGTAATGTCGTCAGGCCGCTGCTGTGTTCCACTGAGTCCGGACCGAGTGTTGAGGTGTGACACGCACCGCATCTCTCCATGGTCTGCCTCCAAATTGGTTTATTGGCATTCTGGGGACCAAAGCACCGACGACCATAGTTCTTTGTGAGCAAGGTGCTCGACGCACGGCACGTGCGACCCAAGTTACACTGTTCAGGACATACCCCCATTCCGTGACTGACCCGAGCCCCACTCACCCCCCCTCCGTTGAACAGCAACGAAACCGTTCGTCTGCGACGTGAAAGACAACCAACAACGTCATTTATCTACTCGCCCACCGTCACCGCCCCGGAAAACCCCGCCGCAGGACGGCGCTACTTCCACACCCCGCACTACCTCAGTCCTGACGGCGACCACGAATTGTCGACGAATTCGGAGCAAAACCACCGCGTCTTGCAGACTCCTCCCACAGAGTCAATTCCGTTTTACTCTGTCAGACTCCGGGAGGAACACGAACAGCTACGGGCGTTGAGGTACATCGTCTGCGGGATGCAGCTTGGGGAGCACTATGAAGCAGCGACTGGGGCTGACGACCACCCGCGGACTCGGCTCCAGGAATCACTCGAACATCCGACCAACTTCAATCACAAAATAACACAAAACTGTATGTCACTTCTTATACAAGACCTCAACCCGTTTTTCCATTTTCTGCCATTCATTAATTGCCCTTACTTCGTGACCAAAACACCACCGGCACCCTCAACGCGTCCCATATCCTATCACAAATAACACCACGACATGGTCTGAGGAACTTGGCGCAGGTATTCAAATCCCTTTCGAGGAGGTGGCGCAAGCGACCCTGCCATTCTCGGCAGGTTTCGAGTTTGGTTTAGGTACCGGTCGGGGCGGGCGCAAGGTTGCTCAGCTCCCTGTGTATCCCTGCAAACTTCAGCCTAATGATCTCATCGGACCTGATCCTACGAGGGATGGAGTTCGAGATGAGTAAATGGACCCTGGGACTCTAAGACGCATATAGCCGGTGTTGACGGTGTTTCACGGGATATCATACTGGGAGGCTGGTTTTGCTGCAGGACGTGAGGGCGTCCTGGGGACTAGACCATGCAACATCATCTACTCGGTCATCAATCAATACGGCTGTGAGAGTTGCTAGATCTCTAGGTGCTTTGTAGCGATTTAAGAAACTAAATATTGCATGTATTTTCTGGGGCTACTTGTCGCTCCAAAGAGCTCGACCAATCGAAGCCAAGCGAACGGAGAGCTCATCCGGGGTCATGTCCGAAACAGTTCAGAGTCTTATTGGTGCGGTCGAACCTCAACTCCAGCAGAAGGCAAGTTACGAAAATGACAAAGGACGGTCTAGACGGCGCCCAGGTAGGCCGGTCCGCGACTCTGTAGCGGGCGTGTTTATGGCTCGCGGGATGTACTTAAAGCCATCTGATGAGTCAACCCCTTGCCCGGAAGTTCTCCGTCCGCTTCCTCCCCTCCCGCCTTGCGAAGTTCATACAACTGACCACCGAGTCACCTAGCCTCGTAATCCCCCTACGCTATGAGCTCGATGCGACAGGAAGACAGCTACGATACCAACTCCAACTTTTCTTCAGGATGTGACGAGGGCGGGGCATCTGCTCAATTTCAGCCGAGCGTCAAACTAGTGCGCACAGCCCAGTTTCTGAGGATTGATATAACAGATTTTCTGGGCTAACACCTGTTATAGGCGAAAAGGATGCAAGAGCTTGCCAAATGGCGCATCGATCCATCATTGATCGAGTTCCCTCAAGGCGCCACCGAGTTGCATGGCGGGCACGCGACGGTTTCGCGCGCGATGATGAAGCCCTCTTTCAGCAAAAGCGGTGATTTAGGCGAGACGTATCGTACTGACGCTGGGCCGGAGGTTGGTAGCCGCCTGTCTCCTTCTTGCGATTGCATGTTGAAACGCTCAGCGATTGTGAAACGCCTCACAGGCCGTCGCAGTCAAAAAACTGAAGCTATCAACCGATAAGAATATAGAGCGATTACTAGGGGTAAGAAGTTGTATTTGTAAATCATTTGCGGTCGTGATCACCGACGTTTTCTCAGTTGACCGTCAGGGAGGCGGGATTCTTGGTCGAACTTTCCCATCCGAATATCATCAAGCTCAAGGGATTTGTCGAAGACGTCTCGAAGAGCATAGTCTGGCTGGTGTTTCCTTGGGAAGCCAACGGGAATTTAAGAGAGTTCGTTGCCTCTCAAGATTGGGAAATTCCAGAACGAATATGGCTGGTAAGATCGCCTCGTCTCACTTGAACCACACTTAACATTCCGTACTCCAGATTAATGACGTGGCCAGAGGAGTGCAGTACCTCCACGACCATAACCCATCCATATGCCACGGAGACCTCAAGTCGGCGAGTCGCGCTAGCGTTGTGATAACAAACCTGATTAGCTTATATTCATGTTCGGCAGGTTAATATCTTAGTCAATTCAGACTGCCATGCAGTGATTACGGACTTTGGCTCTTCTCGTCGCTTCACAGAAGCAGATCTTGACGCAAACATGGAGCATGTCGGAAGCACGCGACCGCCAGCAACACGGCTGGAAGCAACGTTTTCCGCCTCCGCCAATACCATAACCCTCACAGGGAATGAGTTTACCCTTCGCTGGACGGCTCCGGAGCTGCTGAATGATGAGCGTCTGACAGTTAAAGTCGATATTTGGGCGTTGGGATGGATAGCGTACGAGGTAGTGATAGATCGAACGGGTATTCCGGAATAAGAACTCACGGACTGGTGACGATATAGGTTATGACCAACGCTATTCCGTTCGAGGACGTTTCAAAAGATAGCATTGTCATCAAACGGGTCACCCAAGGACACCTTCCATCGATTACGGACGACGTTCGGATGTCTTTAATGCTGCAGCTTTGCTGCCTTATGTCTGAATGTTGGAGTACCGATCCCGTCCAACGACCGACAGCCGCGGAATGTTTAAGGTCATTACAGTGGATGGTGTGTGGTCCTGTTTCGATGTTCTATCACCACAGCCGACCTAGATACATTGCAGCCAATGATCGCTCCAAACCCGAACCGAACTGCCGAGTCAATGGCTTCTGAGGCTCGCTCTCCTCGACTTCTACTTCAGTTGGGCGATATGCACCATCACCAGGATGACTACGCCAATGCATTGAAAGCCTACACCGAAGCTCTGCGCATCTTCACAGATGCCTCCGACACGAAAGGAAGAGCTGAGACTCTGAAGTGTCTTGGCCAGCTTCATTACTCTCAGGGCAATGACGAGGACGCGGTCACGTCGTATTCCGATGCTCTGGAGATCTTTACCAGTACAGATGACAGAAGCATGAAAGCCTCCGCTTTGTACGGTTTGGCTCAGGCATACAAAAGTCAGAGGAAGTACAGCGAGGCCACCACGCTCTACTCCGAGCTGCTGAAAATCAGTACGGACATCGACGACACCTATTGGAGAGCTCAAGCCTTGTTTGGTTTCGCTGAAATCCATCGGATTCGGGACGAGTACAGCCAGGCGATCCCATTATACACCGATGCCCTGCGAGATTGGACCGACGTTGGAAACCGACAAGGAAGAGCGTCAGCCTTGTGGGGTCTGGCTGAGGTGCATCGACGTCAAGAACACTACGCCCAGGCGATCACCTTCTACTCCGATGCACTGCAAATATACACCGAGATTGGTGACAGCCGAGGAAAAGCATACGCTCTCGTCGGTCTCGCAGATGTCAGTAGTGCTCAGGGTCGGCCGAAAGAAGCAATCGACCTTTATGGACGAGCTTTAAAGGTCTATGGAGAGATCGGAGATGCCGGCTCAGCCGTTTACGCCTCCGAGCGTCTCGCCAATGCCCGCCGACGGCTTGAGCTCGTTGAGGAAACCACGTGATAGTTCACCAAGACGTTTCGAGATCCAGAGCATCCCTACTAATGTACGTGTTCTAGAATTTGTAGTTTGTATATCCTGTTGGGGAAGGCATCTTTCCCTAAGACAATTGATCAACGCCTTCTCCTCGCGTTTTCCCTCTGGGATGCGAGGGGAACTCCATTCCGTTTGAAATGTCACACTGCTAAATTAAGGTCATTGTCTACTTGATTCAAGGAACAGCACAACACCGGGGCTTAGAGTCGAGGAGGATTGAGCTCTCTTTGGACGCGCGTGATCTGCGGCCTTCGTCAGGCATTCCTGGCCCAGCAAACAACAGAGATATCCTCGAGTCATGGAGAAGCCTTTCCGAGTCTTGTTATAATCGGAATACCCGAGTCAAGGTTTCAGGATGCAAGCGGATGGAAAGTTGAACATCCGAGGGACTAGCACAGGGGTTCGCAGCGCTGCAGCTAGGAAGTATAGGCAGGAGGACGGTCCGTTCGCAGGATTGGAAGCCGTGCATGCCAGACCGGTGCCAGGTAGGGCGTGAAACATGAGCGTGCGTGGGACGTGGACTATTTCAAGGAGTGGGACAGACATCCGTATTCGACCCATTGGGTGAAAGGATTGCTCCTTTGAGGTATGCTATTGAGTGAGAATTTATATCACGTGCGTTACAGCCAAGCGCCAATCTTCATTGCGGGAGCCGCGGGGAGTTCCGTCTGACTGGCCATGGCCCTTCTGGTCCCTTGTTTAACTAAGCCCAGATGCCGACCGCACTCCCTCCCCGCACGAGCCATCGACAAGCCAACGACACAAATGCAGTTGGGCGGCGGTTGTGAGTAAGTCCCCCCGAAGGAGCTAACAGGATAAGTCTGTAGAGAACACGCGGTCGGGAGTCGCGCCGAGGGCCGGCCTTGGGGATGCGTCGAGGGCATGCTTGAATCTCTCGACCTAAGGTCCTGTCCGAATTGACGCATACGCCCCCCATGCCACTCGTCGTAGTCTCTGCTATCCATGCCCGCATCCTTCTTCTGTGATTGCGAGAGTGTAGTGTTGCTAAAACATTAATTGGACATAACCAATCACAGCTGGCCGAAGACTTCCAAAGTCGGTATTCCGCGGCTCACTTCCGTCTTCTTGATCACTTCTTGCTCTCCCCTCACCCAGCCCTCACTTCACTGATTATAACGTTCCCCGATCCACTGCGCCTCAAAGGACGTCGTTGGAGTAATCTATAAGCAATGCAGCGGCCGTTGGTTCTCCACCAATGCCCCTCGCCCGAGCAAGAGTATATATCGACCTGCACCTGCACCCTCCACGAGAACGCGCCCGGCACCACTGGACTAGAATTTCAACTCGCTCAAGAGCCCGTTGGAGAGGATAAAGGTCGGATTAGGGACAAATACGCCGCCGATGCTGCCCTACTCGGCCAGATTCGTTTCTGGACCGTCGCTGTCCGTCCGACACACCTATTCCCCAGCACCTTCGGCTTCTCTCAGTAACGATCTTTCATCCACAAACACTTGAAGCTCTGATATACTCGCTGTCCTCCGGCTCATATTCCGTGCTCAGGCTGGGCTGGGCGTCAAGAGGTCGTTGGCATCCAATTCAGGCACGTATGCAATTACACCGTTCAGGACACCCCTAATTCCGTGACTGACCAGAGCCCCACTCACTCTCCCTCCGTTGAACAGCAACGAAACCGCTCGTCTGCGACGTGAAGACAATCAACAACGTCATTCATCTACTCGGCCACCGTCACCGCCACGGAAAACCCCGCCACAGGACGCCGCTGCTGCCACATCCAGCACTACCTGACGGCGACCTCGAATTGTCAACGAATCCGGAGCGAAACCATCGCACCTTGCAGACTCCTCTGATAGAGTCGATTTGGTTGTATTCCCTCAGACTGCGGGAGGAACAGGAGCAGCTGGGGGCGTTGGGGGCACATCGTCCGCGCGATCCAGCTTGGAGTACCATGAAGCAGCGACAGTGGCTGATGACCACCTGTGGACTCGGCTCAAGGAATCACTCGAGGATCCGTCCAAATTCAATCACGAAGGAATAACACAAAACTTTATGTCACTTTTATACAAGACCGCAACCCGTTTTTCCATTTTCTGCCGTTCGCTTGGCCTTCCTTCGTGACCAAAACACCGCCAGCATCCTCAACGCGTCCCATATCCTTTCACAACTTACACCACGGCATGGTCTGAGAAACTTGGCGCAGGTAGTCAAATCCCTTTCAAAGGACGTGGCGCGATCGAACCTGCCATTCTCGGCAGTTTTGGAGTTGATTCAGGTACCAGTCGGGGCGTTGCTCAGGTCCATGTGCATCCCTGCAACTTCAAGCCTAATCTCATCGGAGCTGATCCTACGAGGGATGGAGTTCGAGGTGAGTAAATGGACCCTGGGACTCTAAGACGCATATAGCCGGTGCTGACGGCGTTTCACAGTAGATCATACTGGAAGGCTGGTTTTGCTGCAGGACGTGGAGGCGTCCTGTGGACTAGGCCATGCAACATCATCTACTCGGTCATCAATAGGGGGGTTCACGGTGACGAAAACGACGCGAAAACGATGCAAAAAGCGGGGTAAAAACGGTGACGAAAACGCGACGAAAACGGCGTTTTGGCAAAAACGCGTTTGCGCACCCAGGCTCCAAAACGCGTTTTTGCCTCCGCAAAAACGCTCGCAAAAACCGGACAAAAACCGGAAATCCGGCTTTAACCCTTTCACCCTGACTTACCAATCACTTTCCCAACATTCGACGATTCTAGTTGTGAGGCTATTTGTCTCTTACCAAATCCCTTCAACGTCTCTTTTCTTGGTGCTGGCAGCAACCACGTCCAGGCGGATCCGCCCGCGACTAGCCTTGCAGAGATTTGCAGAGTGAGCGCGACGAGACTTGATTCTACCTAACATGTTTGTACATTACCTAAGCTAGGGCCGCCGCGTTTCACTCCATGTTTTGAGGAGTGGTTTTTACAAAAACGGGGGGAGGGGGTTTCACGCTGAAGCGCTAAAACGGGCCAAAAACGACGTCAAAACGATGATTTCGCCGGCGTTTTCGTATCGTTTTCGTCATCGTTTTCGCGTCGTTTTCGCATCATTTTCGCCACCGTGAACCCCCCTAATAAAGATGGCCGTGAGAGTTTCTAGATCTCTAGGTGCTTTATAGCATTTTAAGGAGCTAAATGCATGTATCTTCTGTGGCTGCTTGTCGCTGCAAAGAGGCCGACCAACCGAAGCCGAGCGAACGGAGAGCTCATCCGGGTCATGCCCGAAACAATTCAGAGTCTTACTGGTGCGCTCAACTCCAGCAGAAGGAAAGTATAAAGTACGGTCTAGACGGCGCCCAGGTTGGCCGGTCTGCGACTCTGTAATGGGCGTGTTGATGGCTCGCGGGTATACTTAAGGCCATCTGATAATGAGTCAACCACTTGCCCGGAAATTCTCCGTCCGCTACCTTCCCTCCCCTTTGCGAAGTTCATACACCTGACCACCGAGTGACCTAGCCTCATAATCCCCCTACACTGTGAGCTCAATGCAACAAGACCACAGCTATGATACAAACTCCAACCTTGCTTCCGGATGTGACGAGGGCGGGGCATCTGGTCAATTTCAGCCGAGCGTCAAGCTAGTGCGTGCAGCTCAGTTTTCGAGGATTGATATCATGGATCTCCTGGACTAACACCTGTTATAGGCGGAGAAGATGCAGAAGCTTTCCAAATGGCGTATCGATCCGTCATTGATCAGCTTCCCTGAAGACGCTCCCGAGTTGCATGGCGGGCACGCGACGGTTTCGCGCGCGATGTTGCGGTCGAAGGGTACTTCTAGTGATGCTCGGCCGGAGGTTGGTAGCCACCTGTCTCCTTCCTCCCGCAATTGCAGTTTGAAAGGCTCAGCGATTGTGAAACGTCTTACAGGTTGTCGCAGTCAAAAAACTAAAGCTACCAGACGATGAGGATGTAGAGCGATTATTGGGGGTAAGACGGTGTCTTTGTTAACTATTTGCGGCTGTGAACACTAACGTGCTCTTAGTTGACCCTCAGGGAGGCGGGATTCTTGGTCGAAATTTCCCATACGAACATCATCGAACTGAAAGGCTTTGTTGAAGACGTGTCGGAGAGCATCGTCTGGCTGGTGTTTCCATGGGAAGCCAATGGGAATTTAAGAGACTTCATCGCCTCCCAAGAATGGGAAATTCCTGAACGAATATCACTGGTATGATCTACTCGCCTCCTTCCAACCACGTCTAAGATTTGATACTCCAGATCTATGATGTAGCTTGCGGAGTGGAGTACCTTCACGGCCAAAACCCTCCCATATGTCACGGCGACCTCAAATCGGTGAGTCCCGCTGCCGTTGTGATACCTGAATAAGTTCATATTTTTGCTCCGCAGCTTAACATCTTGGTGAATTCAGACTGCCGCGCAGTGATCACCGACTTTGGGTCTGCTCGTCGCCTCACAGAAGCGGACCTCAACGCGGAAACGCAGCGGGTCGGGATCGAACGACAGCCAGCAACGCGGCTCGAAGCAACGTTTTCCGCCTCCAACAATACCATAACCCTGACAGGCAATGAATTTACCCTTCGCTGGGCGGCTCCGGAGCTGCTGAACGATGAACCACCGACAACCAAGGTCGATATATGGGCACTGGGGTGGATAGCGTACGAGGTAGTCTCGGATCTGGGGGTATCCCGCAATAAGAACTCACGAACGAATACCAATGTAGGTTATGACCAACGCTATTCCGTTCGAAGACGTTATAAAGGACAGCGTTGTTATCAAACGGGTCACCCAAGGACACCTTCCATCCATTACTGGCGACGTTCGGATGTCTTTGATGCTGCAGCTTTGCAGCCTTATGTCTGAATGTTGGAGTACCGATCCCAGCCGACGACCGACAGCCGCGGATTGTTTCAAGTCGTTATACTGGATGGTGTGTCATGTCCATCTGATGTAAATAGATGCAGATGACTAATACATTGCAGCCTACGATCGTTCCAAACCCGAACCGAATCGCAGAATCAATGATTGCGGAGGCTCGCTCCCCTCAACTTCTACTTCAGTTGGGCGACATGCACCTGTACCAGAGTGACTACGCCAACGCATCGAAACCCTACACCGAAGCCTTGCGCATTTTTACGGATGCTGCTGACATGAATGGAAGAGCTGAAGCTCTGGAGCGTCTTGGTCAGCTCTATCTGATTCAGGGCAAGACGGAAGAGGCCGTCGTGGCGTATTCCGATGCACTGGAAATCTTTACAGGCGGAGGTAACAGACAGCAGGAAGCCTCCGCACTGATTGGTCTGTCCCGGGCATACAAAAGGCAGGGAAAGTACAGCGAGGTCGCCACGTTTTGCTCCGACGCACTAAAAATCCACACGGACCTCAACGACAACGATGGGAGAGCCGAGGCTCTGTTTCATCTCGCTGACGTGCTTCGGCTTCAAAACGAGTACAGCCAGGCGGTCCCGTTATTCACCAAATCCATGCGAATTTGTGCCGACATTGGTAACCGACAAGGGAGAGCGTCTGCCTTGTGGGGCCTGGCCGAGGTGCATCGGCTTCAACACGAGTACGAACAAGCGATCACCTTCTACTCCGATGCACTACAAATCTATACAGACATTGGTGACAGCCGAGGGAGAGCCTTCGCTCTTGAAGGTCTCGCTGACGTCAACAGCAATCAGGGTCGCCCAAAGGACGCCATCGACCTGTATGAACAAGCTTCTGAAATCTATGAACGAATCGGAAATCTTGGCTCAGCAGCTCGTCTTTTGGAACTCATCACCGATGGTCGTCGACAAATGGAGCTAGTTGAAGAAGCCTCGTGATGGCTCAATACGACGCTTCGCGATCCAACACCTCCCTGGTAATACACGTGCTATACAGTTTGTAGCTTTGTATATTCTGTTGTACAAGGTCTCCTAACAGCATCCTTCACCCGTTTTGTAATAATACAATCAATGGCGCTGCTAGCCCTAGGCGTTCCCCATTCCGGAATGCGCGCGAGCGCATTCGCCTCCGATTGCGAGGGTGTGAGACGAAGTTATCACCTTTGGTTGCCTGGAAGAAAGAATAGCACTACACGGCAAGCTTTGAGTCGGAAGGTATCTTAGGATGCATGTGATATGGTTTGCCCTCGTTGGGTGGGCGGGCCCCGCGTTTGGAGGGACGTCGACGCGCGAGTTGGGGAGCCACTCCGGATCTGCACCTGCTTGTGGTCGAAAGGCCCAAGATGGTGCAGGAAACGTGAACCTTGAGTGGTAGATGGGATATGCAAGGGAGTAGAATAGGGTATCCTGCACTTTAGATGTATAGAACAGGACAATCACAACAAGTGGACATGGCCATGCACAGTCACGGCGTAGCGGCACGAGCCACGCAAGGCAAGAGAGAATTGCATCACGCGCGCTATAGCCAAGCGCCAATCTCCACGGCGGGAGCTGCGAGGAGTCCAGTTTGAGTGAGAATCCCCGGTTTGGGGTCCTCCTGGTTATGGGCTGTTGCGTCGATAACCGTGGCCTACGTTAATTTAATTAGGCCCAGATCATACGGCTACACGACCCACACCGGTGCCACGCGAGCACAAGCCAACGCCACGATAGCAGTTGGGTGGAGGTATGAGCAAATCATTACCGGTGAACTGAAATGATTGGCATGTGGAAACGCAAAGAAATGACGCTCGGGACTCTCCCCGAATGCCTTGGGCGGTTTGTCGGGAGGGCTGCTTCCTCGACCGAAGGCTGAATTGACGCATACGCCCACCATGTCACTCGTCTTATTCTCTGCTATCCATACCCGCATCCTTCTTTTGTGATTGCGAGCGTGTAGTGTTGCTAAAACATGAATTGGACATAACCAATCACAGCCGGCCGGGCCGCCGGAGACTTCCAAAGTCGGTGTTCGGCGGCTCACTTCCGTCTTCTTGATACTTCTTGCTCTCCCCCTCACCTAGCCCTCACTTCACTGATTATAACGCTCCACGATCCACTGTGGCTCAAAGGACGTCGTAGGAGTAATCTACACGCAATGCAACGGCCATTGGTTCTCCATGAATGCCCCCCGCCCGAGCAAGAGTATATATCGACCTGCACCTGCACCCTCCACGAGAACGCGCCGACACCACTGGACTAGAATGACAAGCTGCTCAAGTGCCTGTTGGAGAGGACAAAGGTCGGATTAGGGACAAATACGCCGCCGATGCTGCCCTATAGGCCTACTTGGCCAGATTCGTTTCTAGACCGTCGGTGTCTGTCCGGCGCACCTATTCCCCAGCACCTCTGGCTTCTCTCAGTAACGATCTTTCATGCACGGACACTTGAAGCTCTGATATACTCGCTGTCCTCCGGTTCATATTTCGTGCTCAGGCTGGGCTGGGCGTCAAGAGATCGTTGGCATCCAATTCAGGCACGTATGCAATTACACCGTTCATCCCGCACTATCTGACGGCGACCTCGAATTGTCGACGAATCCGGAGCGAAACCATCGCATCTTGCAGACTCCTCATATAGAGTAGATTTGGTTTTACTCCCTCAGACTCCGAGAGGAATCCGAACAGCTAGAGACGGGGCGCCATCGTCCGCGCGATCCAGCTTGGAGTACCATGAAGCAGCGACAGTGGCTGAACAACACCCGCGGATTCGGCTCCAGGAATCACTCGAACATCCGACCAACTTCAATCACAAAGGAATAACACAAAACTTTATGTCACTTTTATACAAGACCGCAACCCGTCTTTCCATTTTCTGCCGTTCGCTTGCCCTTACTTCATAACCAAAACACCACCAGCACCCTCAACGCGTCCCATATCCTTTCACAGCTTACACCACGACATGGTCTGAGAAACTTGGCGCAGGTATTCAAATCCCTTTCGAAGGAGGTGGCGCAATCGACCCTGCCATTCTCGGCAGGTTTCGAATTTGATTTAGGCACCAGTCGGGGCGGGCGCACGGCTGCTCAGCTTACTGTGTATCCCAGCAACTTCAAGTCGAATCTCATCGGACCTGATCCTCCGAGGATGGGGTTGGAGGTGAGTAAATGGACCCTGGGACTCTAAGACGCGTATAGCCGGTGTTGATGGTGTTTCACAGAATATCATACTGGGAGGCTGGTTTTGCTGCAGGATGTGGGGCCTCCTGTGGACTAGGCCATGCAACATCACCTACTCGGTCATCAATCGGTACGGCTGTGAGAGTTGGTAGATCTCTAGGTGCTTTGTAGCGATTTAAGAAGCTAATTCCGTGTATTCTCTGTGGCTACTTATCGCTCCAAAGAGCCCGGCCAATTGAAGCCAAACCAACGGAGAGCTCATCCGGGGTCATGCCCCGAAACAGTTCAGAGTCTTACGGATGCGGTCGAACCTCAACTCCAGCAGAAGGCAAGTTACGAAAATTATTCAGTACGATCTAGACGGTGTCCAGGTTGGCCGGTCCGCGACTCTGTAGTGGGCGTGTTTATGGCTCGCGGGTGTGTTAAAGCCATCTATTGAGTCAACCACTTGCCCGGAAATTCTCCGTCCGCTACCTCCCCTCCCCCTTGCGAAGTTCATACATGACCACCGAGTGACCTAGCCTCGTAATCCCCCTACACTGTGAGCTAAATGCAACAAGACGACAGCTATGATACAAACTCCAACCTTGCTTCCGGATGTAACGAGAGCTGGGCACCTGGTCAATTTCAGCCGAGCGTCAAATTAGTGCGTGAAGCCCGGTTTTCGAGGATTGATATCATGGATCCCCTGGACTAACACCTGTTATAGGCGGAGAAGATGCAGAAGCTTTCCAAATGGCGTATCGATCCGTCATTGATCAGCTTCCCTGAACACGCTCCCGAGTTGCATGGCGGGCACGCGACGGTTTCGCGCGCGATGTTGCGGTCGACGGATACTTCTAGTGATGCTCGGCCGGAGGTTGGTAGCCACCTGTCCCCTTCTTCCCGCAATTGCAGTTTGAAAGGCTCAGCAATTGTGAAACGTCTTACAGGCTGTCGCGGTGAAAAAACTGAAGCTACTAGACGATAAGGATATAGAGCGATTATTGGGGGTAAGACGGTGTCTTCGTTAACTGTTTACGGCTGTGAACACTAACGTGCTCTTAGTTGACCCTCAGGGAGGCGGGATTCTTGGTCGAACTTTCCCATACGAACATCATCGAACTGAAAGGCTTTGTTGAAGACGTGTCGGAGAGCATCGTCTGGCTGGTGTTTTCATGGGAAGCCAACGGGAATTTAAGAGACTTCATCGCCTCCCAAGAATGGGAAATTCCTGAACGAATATCACTGGTATGATCAACTCGCCTCCTTCCAACCACGTCTAAGATTTGATACTCCAGATCTATGATGTGGCCTTGGGAGTGGAGTATCTTCACAGCCAAAACCCACCCATATGTCACGGCGACCTCAAATCGGTGAGTCCTGCTACCGTTGTGATAATGTACCTGATAAGCTCATATTTCTGTTCCGCAGCTTAATATCTTGGTCAATTCAGACTATGGCGCAGTGATAACCGACTTTGGATCTGCTCGTCGCCTCACAGAGGCGGATCTTAACGCGGAAACGGAGCAGGCCGGGATCGAACGACAGCCAGCAATACGGCTCGAAGCAACGTTTTCCGCCTCCACCAATACCATAACCCTGACAGGCAATGAGTTCACCCTTCGCTGGGCCG
>WSTX01000093.1:0-21766 GCA_019633405.1 Tulasnella sp. 408 | reverse complement strand
TACTTCGAAGCCGGCCCTGATCCGCAAGCTCCCCCAGTCAAGGTCCAATCAGGCGTCGTCCGAACGAACTGCATGGATTGTGCGTTTTGCCTCACCCTTACCGTGCGAGTTCAGCGCGCTCATACCTTTTACTTCCCTCCAACAGGCCTCGACAGGACCAACCTGATGCAAACCTCCATCGCAAAGGCAGCCATCAACAAGCAAGCGCACGACTTTGGCCTGCTAACCCACCCCGAATTTTCGATCGAGAAAGAAGAAGAGTTCATGAAGACGTTCCGAGAAGGTAGGTAGGACCAAAGCGGTCTTTCTCATGCGGGGTGCTCATCGGTTCTACCCTATCGCTTCTGTAGTCTGGTCCGACCACGGCAACTTCATCGCCACCGCGTACACCGGCACCGGCGCCCTCCGAACCGACTTCACGCGCACGGGAGTGCGGACGAAGAAAGGCGTGGTGTTTGACAAGTTGACGAGCGGGTGGAGGTATATCCTGAACAACCATTCGGATGGCTACAAACAGGTGAGAGACTCCGCTTCCAAGGCTGTGGGCTGAGTATAGGCATAACTGATTGGATCGGGCTCTCTCTCTCTTCAGGATGCGTTCGATTTGATGACTGGTGCTTGGCAGCCGCATGGAGATCCTGGAGAGGCTGTGGTGCTGTTGCATGATAAGCGGCACTGGACCGTTCGCTTGGTGCGTTGAGACGCGCCGAGGATGCCGTTAGTTGCGTTGAGGCTGATTTTCAATCACGGGACATTCTCTTCGTTTAGGTACCCTACATCTTCTGGTTCTCACTGGTCATGATCTTCTTCACGGTCGCCTTACGTCGAGCCTCTTGTGAGTCAACCTTCCGCATCGTATCTCTCCTTGCTTCCGTGCTCATTTGTCATTCTCTTAATCCAGCATACTCCGTCCTCTACCCGCTCAGCCTTTACGCCTCCCTCTTCACCATCTCCGCAACTTACATGGCCCGAAACTCGATCGACTTCATCGCCTGGCCGAGGCTGAACTACCAACCGATGTTGGACGCTATTTACTACGAAGGCCCTGGTGCGCGGACGAAGAAGGGATCCAAGGCTCGTGGTGGAGGAGTGGTGCAAGAGGTACACAAAGGGGAGAAGACGATTCTCGAGGAGGCGATCAAGGCCCGTTGAGGGATGGCTCGCAAGACGTGGATGAGGTGGAGGGATATACGCACATTGGATCGCTCTTTTCTTCGTTTCTTTCCATTTTCGTTTTTCCTACCCCTGGACTTTCGTTTTAGATCTAATCATCGTTTATATAATAGATCCATCCTCGTGACCTTGAGTGGATATATAGGACTTTGAAGAACCTCTGTTGACGTATACGAAATCGAAGCACCCCGAATGCAGCTCATTCCAGCGAACGTTTACACGCTCTTGATTGTATCGACATGTGAAACGGTATAACCTCCGATTCTGATAAGTATGCAAGTTGCTCGAGGCCGCCAAGCCGCTTGGATACGAAGGATAGGCAAGTGCTTAGTACTAGACACTATAGTAAGCGTGTGTGTACCTGCAGCTGACAATCTGATACCAAATGCCCAAGGAAATTTGCTTGGAACAACTTCAGAGTCTCAAGGTATCGAGATATTTGCTTGAACCAGTGTTCCTTATCTAACTAGAAAACGATGATGAAAAGACGAGGATCCACGCCGAATCCTCAATTATAGCACTCGCGCCTGAAGTTTGGGTTTGCACCACGTGTGCACCAGGCACACGCAAGGGCCAGGCTGCGAACGTCCTGATGCAATATTCTGGGGAATATAACACGACACTAGATTGCTAGTAAACGCTTAGGTAGAGTTAGAGGTGCTAATAAAATGACAAAAATCCTTCTAATAAATGTGCGACTCTGGATCAGAAGATGGGTTTTCAAAGCTGTAAAGCCGAGCGGGATAATTTTCGTGTATTCCCCCTGAATCCAAACCAGCCGAGCGAGAGGTCTCAAGGCTTCAGCTGCGCCTTTTGTGTCGCCAAACAGAATACGAGCTTGCAACACGCGAGAGTAGGATTCTATGACTTTGTGGTGCTCGTGTCGGTGCCTATGCACTTCAGCAAGACCCCAGAGAGCGTGCGCTTGATCCTTTCTGTTGCTGGACTCGGTCCGGATTTGCAAGGCCTGGGAGTAGTATTCGACGGCTTTGTCGTGCTCGCCTAGGCTTCGGTGCGTTTCACCAAGACCCCAGAGAGCGTCGGCCTGGCCATTTCTATCGCCAAGCTCGGTACGGATTTGCAAAGCTTCGGAGTAGTACTGGACGACTGTGTTCTTCTCGCGGGGGCCTCGGTACACTTCAGCAAGACCCCAGAGAACGTCGGCTTTGCCCTTTCTATTGCCAAGCTCAGTATGGATTCGCAACGCCTCGTAGTAGTACTTGACGGCTGTGCTCTCCTCGCATCGGGCTCGGTGCACTTCAGCAAGACCCCAGAGTGCGGTGGCTTGTCCCTTTCTATCGCCAAGCTCGGTACGGATTTGCAAGGCCTGGGAGTAGTATTCGACCGCTTCTCTGTACCCGTCTCGATCTCGATGCGATTCAGCGGGATCCCAGAAAGCTTCGCGTTTGTTGTACTCGCATTGCGCTCGGTGCACTTCAGCAAGACCCCAGAGAGCGTCGGCTTTGCCCTTTCTATTGCCAAGCTCGGTACGGATTTGCAAAGCCCGGGAGTAGAACTCGACGGCTCTGCTGTACTCGCATCGGTCTCTATGCACTTCAGCAAGATCACAGAGAGCATCCGCTTTGCCTTTACCGTCGCCAAGCTCAGTACGGATTTGCAAGGCCTGTGAGTAGTATTCGACCGCTTCATTGTACTCGCAACGGTCTCCGTGTACTTTAGCAAGTCCCCAGAGCGCGTCGGCTTTGCCTCTCCGGTCTTCAAGCTCGGTACGAATCTGTAAGGCCTGCGAGTAGTATTTGACGGCTTCGTTTGGTTCATGCCAATGCCTATGCATTTCAGCAAGACACCAGAGGGCGTCGGCTCGGCCTTTCCTGTCGTCAAGCTCAGGACAGGTTTGTAAGATCTGCCAGCAGTATTCGACCGCTTCTTGCTCGTGTTGGTCTCGGTGCACCTCAGCAAGGCCACAGGGAGCGTCGGCTTTGTATTTTCTGTCGCCAAGCTCGGTACGCGTCTGTAAGGCCCCGGAGTAGTATACGATGGCTTTGTTGTACTCGTCTTGGTCTCGGTGTACCTTCGCAAGACCCCAGAGAGCGTCGGCTTCGCCTTTTTTGTTGCCAACCTCCGTACAAATTTGTAGGGCATGCGAGTAGTATTCGACGGCTTCATTGTATTCGCGTCGATCTAGGTGCACCTCAGCAAGACCCCAGAGAGCGTCACCTTCGCCCTTTCTATCGCCGAGCTCGGTACGGATTTGCAAGACCTGGAAGTAATGTTCGGCGGCTTTGTTGTGCTCGTGGCAATGCCTATGCATTTCAGCAAGACCCAAGAGAGTGTCGGCTTTGCCCTCTCTATCGCCGAGCTCGCCGCGGATTTGCAAGGCCCGGGAGCAGTAAATGACGGCTTTGTTGTGTTCATATCGGTCTCGGTGCGCTTCAGCTAGTCGCCAGAGAGCGTCGGCTTCGCCCTTCCTATCGCCAAGTTCGTTACGGATTTGCAAGGCCTGGAAGTAGTATTCGACCGCTTCGTTGTACTCGCAACGGTCTCGGTGCATCTCAGCAAGACCCCAGAGAGCGTCGGCTTTGCCTTTCCTTGCCCCAAGCTCGATACTGATTTGTAAGGCCTGCGAGTAGTATTCGATGGCTTTTCTATGCTCGTTTTGACGCCTATGAACTTCAGCAATACCGCGGAGAGCGTCGGCTTCGCCCTTTCTATCGCCAAGCTTGGTACGAATTTCCAGGGCTTGCGAGTAGTCCTTGACCGCTTCATTGTATTCGCATCTGTATCGTTGCACTTCAGCAAGGCCCCAGAGAGCGTCGGCTTCGCCTTTGCTTGGAACAAAAGAAGCACAGAGGAGGTGCAAGGCCTTGTAGTAGTATTTGACGGCTTTGTTGTACTCGCATCGGCCTCGGTGCACTTCAGCAAGACCAAAAAAAGCTTCGCCTTTGCCCTTTCTGTCGCTAATATCAGTACGGATTCGTAAAGCCTGGGAGTAGTATTCGAATGCTTTATCGTGTTCGTATCGGTCTCGGTGTACTTCGGCAAGACCCCAGAGAGCGTCGGCTTTGCCCTTTCTATCGCCGAGCTTCGTACGGATTTGCAAAGCCTTGGAGTAGTATTCTAATGCTTCGGTGTATTCTTCTCGGTCTCGGTACACTTCAGCAAGACCCCAGAGAACGTCAGCTTCGCCTTTTCCGTCGCCCAACTTGATACAGATCTCCAAAGCGTGAGAGTAGAGCTTCACGGCTTCGCTGTGGTCGTGTCGATGTCTATGCACTTCAGCAAGACTACCGAGGGCATTGGCTCTGCCTTTGCTGTCACCCAGGTCATTGCGGATTTGTAAGGCCTGGGAGTGGTATTCGGCGGCTTTGTTGTACTCGCATTGGTCTCGGTGCGCTTCAGCAAGGCCGCACAGAGCGTCGGCCCTGCCTTTCCCGTCGCCAAGCTCGGTACAGATTTGTAAGGCCTGGGAGTGGTATTCGATGGCTTCATTGTGCTTGTGTCGATGTCGATGCATTTCAGCAAGACCCCACAAAGCGTCGGCTCTACCCTTTCTGTCGCCAACGTCAGGGCGGGTTCGTAAGACCTCCGAGCAGTATCTGATCGCTTCCCGGTGCTCCAGGCGGTCTTGGCCCACCCACGCAATTCCACAGGTAGATATGGCTTCACATTCTTGATCGTCAAGGCCGGTACGGATTTGCAAGGCCCTGGAATAGTATACGACAGCTTGGTTGTACTCGTCTCGGTCTCGGTGTAGTCTCGCAAGACGCCAAAGAGCGTCGGCTTGGCCCGTTCTATCGCCAAGCTCGGTACGGATCTGCAAGGCCTGCGAGTAGTATTCGACCGCTTCGTTGTACTCGCATCGGCATTGGTCCATCTCAGCAAGCCCCCAGAGAGCGTCGGCTTCGCCTCTCCTGTCGCCAAGTTCGGTACGGATTTGGAAGGCCTGGAAGTAGTACTCGGCCCCTTCGTTGTACTCGCAACGGTCTCGGTGCATCTCAGCAAGACCCCAGAGAGCGTCGGCTCTTCCTTTTCTGTCACCGAGCTCGGTATGCATCTTTAAGGCCTGGGTGTAGTATTCGACCGCTTCGCTGTGCTTCGATCGATCTCGGTGCACTTCAGCAAGACCCAAGAGAGCGTTGGCTTGGCCCCTCCTATCGCCAATATTGGTACGAATCTGCAAGGCCCGGGAGTAGTATTTGATGGCTTCGGTGTACCCGTTTCGGTCGCAGTACAGTTTAGCAAGGCCCCAGAGAGCGTCGGCTTCGCCTTTTCCATCAGCAATCTCGGTACGGATCTGCAAGGCCTGCGAGTAGTATTCGACCGCTTCATCGTATTCGCGTCGGGATCGGTCCACTTCAGCAAGACCCCAGAGAGCGTCGGCTTCGCCTCTCCTGTCGCCAAGCTCTGTACAGATTTGTAAGGCCTGGGAGTAGTGTTCCCCCGCTTCATTGTATTCGTGTCGATGCCTATGCACTTCAGCAAGACCCTGGAGAGCGTCGGCTCTACCCTTTCTGTCGCCGAGCTCGGTACGGATTTGGAAGGCCTGGGTGTAGTATTCGACCGCTTCGTTGTACTTGTATCGGTGGCGGTGAACTTCACCAAGACTCCATAGAGCGTCGGCTTTGCCTTTCATGTGACCAAGCTCGGTACGGATGTGCAAGGCCTGGAAGTAGTATTCAACGGCTTTATCGTACTCCAATAGGTCACGCTGCGCTTCAGCAAGACCCCATAGAGCGTCAGCTCTGCCTTTTCTGTCACCGAGCTCTGTATGCATTTGTAATGCTTGGGAGTAGTATTCGATCGCTCCGCTGTGCTCGCGTCGGTCTCGGTGTACCTCAGCAAGACCACATAGAGCGCGGGCCATCCATCCTTCGTCTCCAGACTCGACACATAGTCCCAAGACCTCGGAGTAAAGTTTCTCCGCTCTGTTGTACTGCCCACGATCTCGCTGCACTTTAGCAAGACCGCATAGAGCGCCGGCTCGACCCTTCCTATCGCCGAGCTCGGTACAAATGTGCAAGGCCAGAGAGTAGAGTTGAGTCGCTTCAATATGCTCCCAGCTATCTCGATAGACTTCAGCAAGACCCCACAAAGCATCGGCTCTACCTCGGCTGTCACCCAGCTCTGTGCAAATCTGCAAGGCTTCAGAGTAGAGCTTCACAGCTTCTTTGTGCTCGCATCGATCTCGATGCGCCTCGGCAAGACCCAACAGAGCGGCGGCTATGCCCTCTCTGTCGCTGGTGTCAGTACAGATTTGAAGGGCCTCGGCGAAGGAGTCAACCGCCCTTTCGTATAGACCCTGCCGTCGCCGCATATCCCCCTGCTGTATGAGAAGCTCAGGGGAGCGAGCTCGGCAGTCCGGTTTATTTGCTACAAGTGGTGGCTTTGGAACAAGCCTCGGCTATTCGAGAACCAGTCAGCTGTCTTTCAAATACGCCCAACCAGCAGTATTCACCATTCTCTCCATGAGCCCCTGACAATGATCAGCCGTCGGCCTTTCTGCAGGATTATTTTTCCAACACATAGTGACGAAAGAGCAAAGCTCCTGAATCAACGATAGCCGGGCTTGGTCATCGACAGATGGAAGATCCCCCTGAATGACGCGTTGGACCACAATGGTGTCGTTTGAGACATCTTGGAACGGAAGAGAGCTGGTCATAACCTATTTCCGCCGCAATTCGTGAGTATTAGCCCCTAATTTCTCTCGAATGAAGCAGTTACTTCATAAACTATCCATCCCAATGCCCAAATATCACTCCAAAGACCAAGTCGATCCTCATTCAGCAGCTCTGGGGCCGCCCACCGAAGAGTATACCTATTACCCGTCAAGGTTACGGTATTTGTGGAGGCACAGAAGGCTGCTTGAAGCGGCTGTTCTGTCCCAGCTTGGCTTTCAGTCTGCTCAGTATGCGTAGGAACGTTATTCCGTGCCATTCGACGAGCGGAGCCAAAGTCTGTAATTGATGATCTGTATTCCCAATCTACCAACACATTGAGCTATACCATATATAGCTCAGCTTTGCTCGTGCTGCTTCTCCATTATCAGAACGTACCGACTTAAGGTCGCTGTGGCATATCGGTGGGTCTCGGCTATGGAGGTAGGCCAATCCCTCCACCACGTCGTTAATCTGGAACATAGCCTCTTAGAGATGGTTCATGTATAACTTTACTAACCTACCAGAGATATTCTCTCGAGGATTTTCCAGTCTTGTGAAAGAACACAGTGTCTTAAATTGCCATTGTACGCCCAGGGAAATACCAACCAGATTATTCCTTCCTGTAGATCTTCAACGAAACCCTCAAGTTTGACAATATTTGGATGATCGAGCTCCACTAAAAACTCGGCTTCTCTGACTGTCAACTGGGAGGGCTTGAGTCCTCTATGTAAGCTCTGTGCGATCCCGTGAAGAGCACTCACCCCTAAGGCTTGCTGTAAATCCGTATCATCTGCTATCCTCGTCTTTTTTACTGCTACCTCCTGCTCAATTGTGGCTCGTTAATTAGCCGTAAAAGAGAGAACAAATGGTTAACTACCGACCTTTTTCCACCAATACCTGTGAGCTTTGGAAACTACGGAATGTCCTCCGTAAACTTCGTCATCTTCCAGGAATGTGAGGGACGATGGATCAATTCGCCGATGTGCTAGCTTCTCAATTCGAGACATCTGCACAGAGTCGCTTCGATGGGTCCTTAAATCAACTCCATAATTCGAATGGGACGTACTAGTCTGGCACTAGGCTTGAATCCATCTAGGGAACCGCTGCGGTCTGACCCCGGGGTTCGAGAGATCTCAGCGTCAGCCAGGCCACTTTCGTCCTCGATCCAATTCTCTCCAATAATGCAGCGAGACATTGCGTAGATCTAGCCTAGCTATCGGTTTATGCTTGGGGGAACGGTTTGGAAGGGGGAATTTATGAGGGATACGGGAGTGGTTTCGGATGTTTAAAAGGATATACGGACGCCCCGTCTCCCGAGAACCGCAATATACCTCCTCGCTTTTGCCTCGAGGAGAGGGAATTAGTGATCGTTCCCCGCAAGTTTCAGACTTCACTTTAGAAATTTCCCCTACAAAGTCCAGGCGATGAAGGCCCCGAGTACTGGATAATACATGCCGTTCCGGACTAGAAGATAGTGCTCAAAGCCTTGCTTCCGATCCAAGTTCTCAGCGGGCAGCAGAGGCTGAGCGAGGCTGCGCCGTCGTGGCAGGTTGCTCCAGGCCAGGTTTCGTCGTCCGTCAGAGGCGCCGGCGTGGTCACCTCCATGACACCTCCGATCGAAGGTTCTGGATTTTGGGTCAAGACCCGTAAGAGCATCATATTAAGTCTACTCTTGTTCTCCCCAGATGACAGCATCTCGCGCAATGCCCCTAATTACTTTACATGGTGTCTTGTGATAGCCTGCCCTGGTGGAGTCCTCGGATCAACGGTGGATGGAAGTTCGAATGATCTTACGGCACTGTTCGCCCTTCTGGAAGAGCTCCAGCTTGAGTATTGTAAGAGGGCTTAAGGCGGGAATAGTGACCTAAAACGAAGGGCAAAAACAGGATCCGGCGCTCATCTGGCAACCCAGTTCCGCAGCCCGACGTTACAGTAGATAAGTCGTTTTGCAAACGGGAATTTTTGCCCACCAAGGAGAGTATGCCAAGATCTGCACTGGCAAAAACGGTGGCGAAAACGGTGACATTATGACAACTTTCGCTTAATAGACAAAGCGCGAAAAGCTTGGCGAAAATGAAACCCGATTTTCGCAACGGCAGAAAGGTTCGAAGACGAAAATCGCGTACTCGCACCTGGCGGCTCATTTCCATAGCCACTTCGTCCTTTTTCCGAAAGGCGAAAACCCCCTCCCACTTTTCGCCTCCATTTTCGCTGCATCGAAAACGGTCATCATATCAATATTGCTTCCCCAAGGAAGGACGCTAGTGGAGAATTTTCGATATTCTCTCTGAACCGAGATCCGAACGCGCTTCACTACACTACTCAGTAGGAGTATTCTATGGAAGCTATATCGATATCACTGCGTCAATTTCGTAAGCCCGATCAGTTGCCTCAGGGTAGCCGTGAGGCGACACGTGACTAGTTGTTTCAATCAAACAGGTGGAATGACGCACCACAACCCTGCCTACATCACCTTCGCGCAAACACCTCAACTCTTGGCTTATCCGATATGGTGTTAAACCGGAGAGCGAAAGCAAGGGCGGACGGAAGCGTTTCCGCATGGGCCAAACTTACGCTTTGCCCCATCGATTCTCGGTTCTTCCTGCCTGTCTTCTTGGCTGTACGCGACCCTTCCTTTCCACACTGCGTCTGGAATGTGCCACTCACCGCCTATCCGTCCTTCAGCCTTTGAACCTCGAACAACCGTGATCCAATAGAAACGGTACGGCTCACTCTTACCTCGGGCCGCACATTACGGAGCCGGCACGCACTATTTTCACAACGACAACCCAGGCAACTTCAACAAGAGCGAAGGGATATTCATCGCAACCGTTTCTCGTCCTCTAACTTCAACACACCATCCGTACCATTTTTCGTTCGAACTCGCGGCAGCGGTCCTTCGATTAGGTCGAGATCGTCAATCTCATCGATTGTCCCCCTTCATGTCATGACGAACGAGCCAACGCTGCGTTCCAAGCGCCCATCGACAACCATGTAACACGGAAGGCGAGCTTCGATTTTGAACTTGGTGAAGGAGAGGGAAGGAGAAGTAAGTGAAGGATGCGTACAAGGACGTGTTTGTTAGCGACAAGTATAATGAGAACCAAGAGAACGAGCAGGTTGCGGGTGCAATAAATGTGGAGGACTAGAATAGGAGGAAAATGGAAGCGGTGGATGCCGTGCATTTTAATTCGCGTCCGGAGAGGTCAGACGATATGTGGCACCGTGCGGACGGAAGACGACGTAGGAGCTGGATTGGCCTTTGGAGAATATGGGCGCGTCGCAGCTTCCTGATTGAACCAGGCCTTTGAACCTCCTGATACAACTCTGTCAATTCTCCAGATACTTCGAAGTCGGTCCTAATTCTCAAGCACCCCCCTCCCGGGTCAAGGTCCAAGCAGGCGTCGTTCAAGCGAACCGCATAAAATGTACGCTGTGATCGCGCCTCCTTTCCAACTTCAGTGCGCTCACGTTTTTTTAATTCTCTTCTCTCGGCCTCAGCGGGACAAACCTCATGCAACCTTCCATCGCTAAGCGAGCCTATCGGCAAGCAAGCTCGCGACTTTGGCCTGCTGATCCACCCAGAATTCTCGGTCGAAAAGAAGAAGAGTTCATGAAGATGTTTCGAGAAGATTCGGATGGAAAATGAACGTCTTTCTGTCGTGAGCGGTCACGGACCACCCATTGCTCTTGGTCTGTTTTGATGACGACAACTTCATTGCAGCCGTGTACACCAGCACCGGCACCCTCCGAGCTGAGTTTTCCCGTACAGGATGCGGAAGAAGAATGGCGTGGTGGCGAACGAGCTGACGAGCGGGTGAAGGTATGTCCAGAATAACCATTCGAATGGCTACAAACAGGTGAGAGCTTCCCCCTCCATCGTTGTGACTGAATATAGGCATGACTGATTGGATTCGGCTTCTCTCTCTCTCTCTTCAGGATGCGTTTGATCTGACGACTGGTGCTTGGCAAACGCATAGAGATCCTGGTTAAGTTGTGGTGCTCTGGACCGTTCGCTTGGTGCGTTCAGCGCTTCGACGTTCCCGTTGATTGAGTTGAGGCTAATTTTCAAGTATGGGGCGTACTCTTAACTTTAGGTGCCGTAAATCTTTGTTTTCTCACTGGTTGTGATCTTCCTGGTTGTGATCTTCCTCACGCTTGCATTGCGTCGAATCCCTCTTGTGGGTCAATCCCTCGCGCCGTATCTCTTCCTACTTCCGCTCTCATACGCTATTCTTTAACCCAGCCTACTCCGTCCTCTAACCGCTCAGCCTTTACGCCTCCCTCTTCACCATCTCCGGAACTTACATGGCCCGAAACTCGATCGACTTCATCGCCTGGCCGAGATTGAACTACCAACCGATGTTGGACGCGATTTACTACAAAGGTCCTGGTGCGCGGACGAAGAAGGGATCCAAGGCGAGGGGTGGAGGAGTGGTGCAAGAGGTGTACAAGGGGAGAAGACGATTTTGGAGGAGGCAATCAAAGCGCGTTGAGGGCCACTGGCACCATGCGGGCATCATGCACACGCCTGCCAACCATCTGATGCGATATGCCGAGGAAAACAATTTCATAGTGGATCTCCAGTAACGCTTACGAGGTAGAGGTCGAGGTGATGGTAGGCCATTGTAGCGACTAGGGGACTAAGAGTTCATGAGGTGGACCTGAAACCTCTGAAGGGAAGGGTGAGAGTTTTCTTTTGCTCCCTCTGCAAGTGAAGCCGATCGAGGGCCCGCCTGGTTTCGGCATTGCCCTTTCTGTCGCCAAGCTCGACACGTATTCGCAAGGCCTAGGAGTAGTATTCGACCGCTTCCTTGTGCCCGTGTCCATGTCTATGCACTTCAGCAAGACCGGCGAGGGCGCCGAGTGTGCCTTCTTTGTCGCCAAGCTCGGTACGGAGTTGCGAGGTCTGGGAGTAGTATTCGACGGCTGCGTTGTACTCGCGTCGGCCTCGGTGCACTTCAGCCAGACCCCAGAGAGCGTCAGGCCTGCCCTTTCTGTCGCCAAGCTCGGTAGAGATTTTGAATGCTCGGGAATAGCATTCGGAGGCTTCCTTGTAGTTGTATCGGTCTCTGTATACTTCAGCAAGACTCCAGAGATAATAGGCTCCACCTTGTCCATCGCCAGCCTCAGTACAGAGTTGGGAGGCGTGGGTGTAGAGTTCAATGACTTTGTCGTACTCGAAATGGCATCGGTACATTTCAGCAAGACTCTCGACGGCGTCGGTTCTGCCTTTTATGTCGTCAACCTCACTACGGGTTTGTAATGCCTGGTGGTAGAATACCACGGCTACGTTGTAGTCAGAGCGGTCTCTGTGTACTTCAGCAAGGCCCGCGAGAGCGTCGGACCTGCCCTTTCTGTTGCCAAGCTCGTTATTGATTTGTAAGGCCCGGGAGTAGTATTCGACGGCTTTGTTGTACTCGCATTGGTCTCGATGCACTTCAGCAAGACCGTACAGAGCGTCGGCTTCACATTTTCTGTCGCTCAACTTGTTACGAATCTCCCAAGCCTGAGAGTAACGTTGCACGGTTTTATTGTACTCGCATCGGTTTTGGTTTACCTCAGCAAGACCCAAAGCATCGTCGGCTTTACCGTTTCCGTCGCCAAGCTCGGTACGGGTTTGTAAGGCCTGGTTGTAGCTTTCTACGCGTTTGTTAGACTTGTATCGGTCTCGATGTGCTATCGCAAGTCCCCGGAGAGCGTCTCCTTTGCCTTTTCTGTCGCCAAGATCGGTGCAAATCTGTAACGCCTGGGAGTAATATTCGATGGCTTCGTTGTACTCGCAGCGGTGGAGGTGCACCTCAGCAATGCCCCAGAGAGCGTCGGCTTCGCCTTTTCTGTCGCCAAGATCGGTACAGAGTTGTAATGCCTGGGAGTAATATTCGATAGCTTCGCTGTACTCGCAGCGGTCTTGGTGCACCCCAGCAAGGGCCCAGAGAACGTCGGCTTCGCCTTTGCTGTCGCTGAACCGGGTACAGATTTCCAAAGTCTGTGAGTAGAGTTGCGCTGCTTCGTTGTACTCACGTCGGCCTCGGTGCACTTCAGCAAGACCACAGAGAACGGTGGCAGTCCATTTTTCGTCCCCAGACTCGGTACAGAGTTGTAGAGCTTCGGAGTAAGGTTTATCCGCTTTGTTGCGCTCCCCACAATCTTGGTGCACTTTCGCAAGACCGCATAGCGCGCCGGCTCTACCCTGTCTATCGCCGAGCTCGGTGCGAATTTTCAACGCCAGAGAGTAGTGTTGAGTCGCTTCAACATGCTCCGACCTAACTCGGTGCACTTCAGCGATACCCGATAGGGCGTCTGCTCTACCTCGGCTGTCACCTAGCTCCGTCCAGATCTGCAAGGCCTGGGAGTATAGCTTAGCAGCTTCTTTGTACTCGCATAGATCTCGATGCACTTCAGCAAGACCTAACAAAGCTGAGGCTCTGCTTTTTTTGTCGCTGGTGTCGGTACAAATTTGAAGGGCCTCGGTGAAGGAGTTAAACGCGCTCTCGTATTGGCCCTGCCGTCGACGTATATCCCCCTGCTGTACGAGAAGCTCGGGGGAGCGAACTCTGCAGTCCGGTGCATTCGGCACAAGTGTTGGCTTTGGAATAAGCTTCGGCTATTCGAAAGAAAGTCAGCTGTATTTCAATTCCGTCCAGCCAGCGGTATTTACCATTCGTTCCATGATCCTCTGACAATCATAAGCCGTCGGCCTTTCGATAGGATTGCTTTTCCAACACATAGTGACAAAAGAGCAAAGCTCCTCGATCAACGATAGCCGGGCTTGGTCATCGACAGGCGGAAGGTTCCCCTCGATGACTCGTTCGATCACCGTGACGTTTGCTGAGACATCCTGAAACGGAAGAGAGTTTGTCATAACCTATTTCCGTCGTAACTCGTGAGCGTTAGCCCCCAATCTCGCACGAATGAAGCACTTACTTCATAAACGACCCATCCCAATGCCCAGATATCACTCCAAACGCCTAGTTGATCCTCATTCATAAGCAGCTCTGGGGCAGCCCACCGAAGGGTGTACTTGCTACCCGATAGTGTTATGGTATTGGTGGATGCACAGAAGGTTGCTTGAAGCTGTTGTTTTGTTTGAGGTTCTCTTTCAATCCGCTCAGCTTGCGTAGGAATATTATTCGGTGCCATTCGACGAGCGGAGCCAAAGTCTGTAATTGCTGCCCTGTATTCCCAGTCTACCAAGACATTGAGCTATACCATCTGTAGTGAGTTCCCAGCCGTGTTACTATTGCAATACCAGAACATACCGATTTGAGGTCGCTGTGGCATATCGGTGGGTCTCGGCTATGGATGTATGCCACTCCCTTCACCACGTCGTCAATCTGGAACACAGCCTCTCAGAGATAATTCATGCACGCGTTCATTGATCCTACCAGCGAAATTCGCTCGAGAATCTTCCAATCTTGCGAGAGAATAAAGTCTCTTAAATTGCCATTGTATGCCCAAGGGAACACCAACCAGATGATATTTTTCGATAGATCTTCAACAAAACCTTCAAGTTTGACAATGTTGGGATGATCAAGCTCCGCTAAGATTTCGGCTTCCCTGACTGTCAACTGGGAGGACTTGAGCACTCTATGCACGATTCGTGGGATCCCGCGAAGAGCACTTACCCCTAAGGCTTGCTCCAAATTATCGTCTGCTATCCTCGTTCTCTTTACTGCTACCTCCTGCTCAATTGTGGTCCATTAATTAGTTGTAAAAGAGAGAACAAGTGGTTAACTACCGACCTTTTTCCACCAATACCTGTGAGCTTTGGAAACTGCGGAATGTCCCCCATAAACTTCGTCATCTTCCAGAAACGTGAGGGACGATGGATCAATCCGCCGATGTGCTAGCTTCTCAATTCGAGACATCTGCAGGTAGTTGTTTCGATGGGTTCTTAAATCCATTCCACGACTCGGATGAGACGTACTAGTCTGGCGCTCGGCTTGAATCGATCTAGGGAACCGCTGCGGTCTGACCCCGGGGTTCGAGGGATGTCAGCATCAGCAAAGCCCTTTTCGCCCTCGATCGGTTGCAAATTCTCTCCAATAATGTAGCGAGACATTGTGTGGGTCTTGCTTAGCTGTCAGTTTTTGCTTGCGGGAATGGTTTGGAAAGAGGGTATTATGAGGGATACGGGAGTGGCCTCGGATGTCCAGAAGGATATATGGACGCCTCGTCTCCCCGAGGACCGCAATATGCCTCCTCGCCTTTGCCTCGAGCAGAGGGAATTACTTGATCGTTCCCCGCAAGTTCCGGACCTCACTTCAAACATTTTCCCACAAACTCCAGGCGATGCAGGCGCCAAAGCCCTGGACAATGCATGCGGTTCCGGCCGAAAAGATAGTCCTCTAAACCTTGTTTCCCATCCAACTCCTAAGCGAGCAGCAGCGACCGATCAATTTGCCGCGGCGTAGAACGTCACTGAGACGGATAGGGCTATGCGTCACTGTTTGTTCTGGCAATGATGCACCACTACATCACCTTCGCGCAAACCCCTCTCATCCGATTCGGCGCTTCAACCAGAGAGGGAGTAAGGGCTGAGACAGAAACAATGTTTCCATGCGGGCCCGACCTACGTTTTGCCCCACAGATTTCTTGGTTTATCCTGCCCGTAGTCTGAGGCTGTAAGCAACCCTTCCTTTTCCACATTGCACCTGACATATGTCACTCGCTGTCCATCGGTCCTTTCTTCGAGCAGCCGTGATCCACTCCCACCTAGTCCGACTCGTCCTCATCTCCAGCGGCGCAGGTTACGGAGCTGGAACGCACCACTTCACCCATAGCATACTATGTTCGAACTCGCGTCAGCGGCCCTCCGGCTAGGCCGAAAATATTCTCAACCTCAGAGTGTCCGACTTGGTCGTCATGACAAAGGAGCCGGATCCAACGCTGCGCACACGTCGGCAACCTGGCAAACGACTTGCGACGGCAAACTGCATTTAATTCGCATCCAGAGACGTCAGACGACATGCGGCACCGTGCGGACGAGCGACGACCCAGGAGTTGGATTGAAATTTAGAGAACTTTAGGTACGTCGTAGCTTTCTGGTCGAACCAAGCCTTTCAACCTCATGATACAAATCCGTCGATTCCTCAGATACTTCAAAGCCGGCCCTGATCCTCAAGCTCCCCCGATCAAGGTCCAATCAGGCGTCTTTCAAGCAAACTGCAGAGGCTGTCCGCTTTGATCGCGCCTCCTTTCGAACTCCAGTGCGCTCACGTCTTTTTGATCCTCTTCGCTAGTAGCGAGCCTTCGGCAAACTAGCTCACGACTTTGCCCTGCTAAACCACCCAGAATTCCCGATCGGGAAGGAAGAATAATTTAAGAAGATATTCCGAAAAGATTTGAATTGAACATGAACGTCGTTCTGTCGTGAGCACTCGTGGTCGACCCATTGCTCCTGAGTGTGGTCCGACCACGGCAACCTCATCGCCACCGCGGACGCCGGCACCGGTGCCCTCCGAGCCAACTTTTCTCGTCCAGGAGTGCGGAAGAAGAAAGCGTGGTGGTGGACAAGATGACGAGCGGGTGGACGTATGTCCTGAACACCGCTACAAACAAGCGAGGGATTCCTCCCTCCACTGTTGTGGCTGACTATATGCATAGCTGATTAAATCCGGCGGTCTCTCTCTTTCCTCAGGATGTGTTCTATCTGATGGCTGGTGCTTGGCAACCGCATGGTGGCCCTGGTCAAGTTGTGGTGCCATTGCATGATCAGCGGCTCTGGACCGTTCGCTTGTGCGTTCAGCGCTTCGAAATTCCCGTTGTTTTAGTTGAGGCTGATTTTCAAGCATGGGGCGTTCTCTCAACTATAGGTGCCGTATATCTTCTGGTTCTCACTGGTTGTGATCTTCCTCACGCTCGCCTTGCGGCGAGGCTCTTGTGAGTTAATTCTTCGCGCTGTATCTCTTCTTATTTCCGCTCTTATACGCTATTCTTTAATCTAGCATACTCCGTCCTCTAACCTCTCAGCCTTTACATCTCCCTCTTCACCATCTCCGCAACCTACATGGCCCGAAACTCCATCGACTGCATCGCCTGACCGAGCTTGAGCTACCAAACCATGCTGGATGCGACTTACTACGAAGGCCACGGTGAGCGGACAAAAAAGGGATCACGGGCCCGTGGCGGAGGTGTGGTGCAAGAGATGCACGAAGGGGAAAGGCCCATTCTCGAGGAGGCAATCAAGGTCCGTTGAGGGATGGCTTGCAGACGTGGATGAGAGGATATACGCACACTGGATTGCTCCCGTTCGTTTCTTTGCATTTCGTGTCTCCAGTTCCTGCACTGTCGCTTTAGATCGACTCATCTTTTCTCCAATAAAAGCATCCTCCTGAGCTTGAGTGTACGCACGAGGAGAGACGACAAATGTCGTCTAGAAGGATGCATAGTGCTCTGCTCCATTATGAAACTCTCATTCGAAAGCAATTTTGCTTGGCTACTATGGACCGTGCGAGGAATGCCCAACTTTGGATTTACCCCTGAATGCCCCAGTTCCGACCCCACGTGAACCGCGGGACGATTGAATCACGGAGATCAGCATGACCGATCTCCCTCGACTTCGCACAGAGGCTGCCACTACAACGTCTCTATCACTCTACTTGATAATCGGGTCGCACTTTGGCCGAGGAAGAGCAAGGAATATTGATCGCTGTGCCTACATGACAAGAAGATAGGCTATATTGTACATTTATTGAACTAGATCGAGTGGTTCGGCCATCCACGAACATCCCCGAAATCAATCATTACCAGTCTGCAACTTCTACAACGCACACATCCAATAACGCAGGGCTTATAGAGCCGACGTACTAGCCTTTGCTCTTTGGGCATTGTGGGAGGGGTACAATCGGATGAATAAACGCTGTCGAATAGGTTAGAAAATGAAAGAGCAGGCGGCCGAAGACCGTCCATTTTCCCCCCTAGTGACTCAAACACGGAAGGAGACCTTGTTTAATGAGGTTCACATCGGATATCGCTATTATGGTCGGTTCAGGCAACTCACTTCCTTCGATCTCACCACCAAACTCCATCACCAGTCCCATTTCCGCAACTCGACGGTGACGCCAGCACCAGAAACGTTGATGGTCGAGTACATAGCACAACCATCAGCAGTCTCGCCGATCTGCCACTCGTCGGCTCCTGGGCTGGCGGTGAAATCAAAATCCAAGTCCGAGAGCTCCGGCTCCCACCCTTGTGGCGTTTTCAAGGGGGTAACTGTGGGAATCGCAATTAGTCCTTCTGGCTTTCCAAAAACGGCGAGGAAGCTTGGCACAGACCAGGACGATCCAGAGCCTTTCCCCCGTCGGGTTCGCATCGTCCAGCGCATGGTAACGGTTGAATATCGATGGTTCTTTTTACTGGTAGTTGTTTGGGAGATGCATTCGACGACGGCGAGGCTTTACCGATGTCGGCGACGGCGTTTGGGGGTGAGGGAGAATTGATCCCCTGAGACATAGTGGGAGGAGGGAGGGGTTGGTGGTGGTAGAAAGGATATTTAATGAGGTAAAGGAGACGGGCGACCCCCTTATATACTTCTGGCGACTCGAAAGGCGCGGATCGCGGTAGGTGAGCTTCGTGCTGGCTATATCCGACTATTTGTCTGTGCTTCCTTTGTGTTTTGGCTCAAGGATTTTCGGGTTGGTCTCTGGTAACGAGGGGGATGGTTGAGTGGAGCGTGCGAGGGGGAAGGGCTGGGGGCCAAAACGAACAGAGGGGAGCTTTGGGGGAGTCTGTCTTTAAGAGATTTGGGACTTCGTGCAGTGGCATTCGGTCGTTACACATATGTTCCCCGTTTATCTCCGGGGGATTCAACTGCGATGAGGCGATGTGTGTACTTCATTTTCCAGCCCGCCTTCGATTGCCCTTTCGCGGGCGCTTCCTCCGGCCACCCGAAATCGGGTGGTGTATTGCACTCGTGAGTGCTTCGTTTCTCTACACCCCGTGCACACCACACATTCGGTTTCACCTTCAGGCTTTCCACTCTGCTCTTCGCTAATTTTTCCAGTCCACCTTTCTCTAGAGTTTGGATGACCTCTCGTCGGATCTGGCAATGTCTCTTGGTTTAGACTGCATCGATTCCGTTCCGTAACGATGGAACCTAATTTGGCCCGTGGGAATTAGAAGGAGTGGATTCCCACGGAGCGGCCTCATGCTCATCAGGCCAGCCATCAGCCCGCAGTGAATCCCACGGTGCACCTCTCGGTTCCGAAGGTCACCCAACGTCCGTCTGACTGGCTTTCGACCCCCTTTTGCGATGACAGCCAATTGCTGGAGAATTTTCCGATAATCACGATCACTAATAGGTAAGTATCAATCACACGAAGACGAGATCGTACATATTGTATATTGAGACTTGGAGAACGGGCAGTTGTCAACCAAATTGGATGAACCACCCACGACCTAGAATCAAACCGTTACAAAGAAAACAACAACATAAGGCAGGATTATTAAACCGACTTAGAGTCCCCCGCTCCCCGGGCATCGGGTGCGTCAGAACCGCTTTACACGTGCTCCTCAATATGATACAGGACGTTCGGGAAACGAAAGACCATTGTTCCAACCGCTGGTGGTGTAGAGACGGAGTTGATTTCTTCTGAATCAAGCCCTGATACTCCGGCGCCGTAAGGGAATTGGAAGCCGTCGCACCAGCTCACTTGACGTCAAAGGTCATCAACACCCATCACCAATCCCATCTCTGGAACTCGACGGTCACTCTAACACCGGTACCATCAACGGTTGAGTATACAGCGCAACCCTCAGTGGTCTCGCCGATCTGCCACGCCTCGGCTCCTGGGCTGGCGGCGAAGTCAAAGCCAAAGTCCGATAGCTCCGGTTCCCACTCTTGTGGCGCTTCCAAAGGGGTCTCTGTGGGAACGATAATCAGCTTCCCCAGCCTTCCAAAAACGGAAACCAGCTCGAGACCGACCAAGACGATCTTGAGCCCCTTCCCTATCGTTCTGGCATCGTTCGACATGCTCTCCTGAGCGAACCTGGGCGCATCCTTTTGCTGGTAGAGATTTTGAGGCCGTATTAGACAGGGAATAGACTGTATCGACGTCAGCGACGGCATTGAGGTCGTTCTTCGGAGACGACGGCGAGTTGATCGACTGCGACATGATGGGGAGAGCAGGAGAGGGGGGTGGTGGTAGAAGAGGAGTCTGATGATGTTGAAGAGGTGAATGGCGACCTTATATACGTCTGACGACCTGGATGACGGATGCTTCGACCTAGAGGCGGAGAGAACGCCTTGCGGGTACTGTTTCTGAGTGTTTGTCGTTGGTTCCTTTTTGTTTTAGCTCGGTGATTACGGGGTTGGTCTTTGGTGACGAATGGTATGTGTGAGTGGTGCGCGCGAGGAGGGGGGAGGGGAGGGGAGGGAAGGGAACAGCCTGGGGGAGTCTGCCTTTAAGGCATTGGGAGCGTTGGGATGCTCGGTTTTACGGATGCTTACCCCGCTTATCTCCGGAATTCTCGCTTGTAAATGAGGCAATGAGGACTCCTTTCGCAGCCCGTGAGGGTTTGCCTATTCTACGGGCGCCTCACGCGGGCTACGACCGAATCTCACGAGGCTTGTAATGGTCGGGAGTGTTCAGAAATTTAAATCTCTTCGTGTGTCACATCTTCTCGTATGCTGTATGCTCGTACATCTTATGAATCCATGAGTTTCCGCTCGTCGTTCTGGCCCACCCTAACTCTTTGATCGGGGTGGTTTACTCCCTCATTCGTTTAGCTAGACATATGGGGTGGAGTGGCAAGGCAAAGGAGGGACGCTTTGACGGTGTGAGGCTGACCATAGCAGCCTCTAACAATCGCCGCCACACAGCCCCTGGACCTCCTTTCCACACGACGACCAACCTCGACATATCTGGCAGTGGATTCTCCAGTCACCGCAATGAAAACCAACAACCAAACTTCTTA
Organism: Tulasnella sp. 408; assembly: GCA_019633405.1. Classification (NCBI taxonomy): domain Eukaryota; kingdom Fungi; phylum Basidiomycota; class Agaricomycetes; order Cantharellales; family Tulasnellaceae; genus Tulasnella; species Tulasnella sp. 408. Next base: position 1,055 of record WSTX01000093.1, on the reverse strand, counting down.
GCATTATCAGAGAACGAAAAAAAAAAAACAAGATCATATAGAGAGAGGGACTGGGTCGCTGGAAGCGGTTCGGCCATCTCAAGCTATCCCCGAAACCGCCAGCATCGACCCGCTCCGCTCTAGGAGTAAGACCAATACAATATGTGCGTCATGAAACAGATATGCTAGCCTCTGATCTAAGCCATTCGGGTGAGTCAGAGTCAATCGAACCTGCTCTTTCGAATATGTTACAGGACGTTCGGAATACGGAAAGTTAAGCAGACGAAGTCGGTCCACCCTTTCCACTAGCGGTTTAAATACGGAAGCGAGTCCTCTTGGATCAGGGCCGGATACTCCCGCGTTGTAACGGAACCCGAGCCGTCGCAACAATGTCCAACGAATGGAAGGTCACCGCCAGCCGTCATCACCAGTCCCACTTTTGGAACTCGACGGTAACGCCAGCACCGCCACCGCCAAGTGTAGAGTATACGGCGCACCCATCCGCAGCATCGCCGATCTGCCATTCCTCGGCTCCAGGGCTGGCGGTGAAGTCAAAGTCAAAGTCCGATAGCTCCGGTTCCCACTCTTGTGGCGCTTCCAAAGGGGTCTCTGTGGGAACGATAATCAGCTTCCCCTGCCTTCCATAAACGGAAAGCAGCTCGAGACCGACCAAGACGATCTTGAGCCCCTTCCCCGTCGTTCTGGCACCGTTCGACATGCTTTTCTGAACGACGTTGGATCCGTTCTTCTGCTTGTAGAGGTTTCGAGGCCGTATCCGTTGGTGAAGAGCCTTTATCGATCTTAACGACGGCATGGATGTCGGCCTTGGGAGATGACGGCGAGTTGATCCACTGAGACATGACGGAGAGGGATGGAGAGGGGTGGTGGTGGTAGAAGGGGAGTCTGATGGCTCAAAAGAGGTGACTGGCAGCCTTATATACGTTTGACGACTTGAACGGCCGTTGCTTGGACCGAGAGGCGGAGAGAAACCTTACGTGCCCCGTTTCTGGTTGTTTGTCTTTAGTTTCTTTCGGTTTTAGTTCGGGGATGACGGGGTTGAGCTTTGGTGACGATGG
>WSTX01000092.1:0-21893 GCA_019633405.1 Tulasnella sp. 408 | reverse complement strand
ATCCTCCGACGGCACGATTCGATTGTGGGATGCTCAGACAGGGACGGTTCTGGGTGAACCGCTCCAAGGTCACGGTGGCTGGGTTAGGTCCGTTGCGTTCTCGCCAGACGGCAAGGTTCTGGAATCCAGATCTTGGAGAGGCACTATTCAGTTGTGGGATGCCCAGGCAGGCGGTGTAGCGACTCAACCGTGTGATGCGCATCGGATGGCGTTTTCGTCTAGCCCAGAGCCACATCACACCACCGTACTTTCCTCTCTTCCCCTATGGCCAGGCAGTACGTCCATCGTGCCCGCTCTCTCTGCAACCCGCCCGTTCATCATAGCTAACAATATCATCCTTCAGTTTTTCAGGCGTCTCTGATTCCTCAAAACCATTCTCTCCACGTTAAAGATCATTGGCTCATGTCATCCTCTTCGCGCTTGCTTTGGTTTCCAGCCCAACACTGGGACGACTGGGATCAGATCATCCTCCTTTCTAATCAGAGGCTGGCCATCGTCTCGAAGGGTGAACTTTCCATTTTCAACATCTCTGGCGTGTTATAGCCTCGGTGGTATTCAATGACACACATTACTGAGAATGTTCCACAGTGCCAGCCTAGTTACCTTCTCACTGGCTATCTATTCAAGCTGTATTTGGTAAGAAGTAGTCGGGGAACCTACTGTGACCTGCACTGCCACATCCCGTGGAGCCTGTAACGAGTCCCCCTTAATGTAATTACATAAGCCCAGTCAAACCCAAGGAAAAATCTTTGCGCAGTGTTGCGTCTCCTCGGGAGAGTAATATGACCATCTCCCATGATATCGATCAGGTCAGGTCCCGCCAACGGCAGCGACGTCCAGATCGGCCCAACAACCGCGCATACTCAACCTTGCCATCACCATGTGCTCCCCCAACCCCCCCAAGTCTTTCGTCAACACCTCATCAAGGTCGCTAACTACAACCGACCAGGCTCCTCTGCATTCAAACCTCGGTTACACAACCAGCGACTCCAGTAGCGGTCGGGGCGGGAATGCGATCGTATCAGTTCCATCCTGAAAATCCGGGAGCTTTCAACTGATCCGATAAAGTCGTAGGATCTTGAGCTCGTTCGGATCTTTTCCCCGCCCGGTTGGTCGTCACCACCGGAGAGGGGACCTGCTGAAACCTGAAGCGGGAGACAGAGAAGGAATGCTGATTGATGTTGAGGCGACCCCGGAGGGACCTATGGCTGAACAAGACGGTTTTGGGGCTTCGGCATATTCCAAACGGGAGAAATCTTCTGCAATGCTGACCGTCCACCGTGTGGCGACTCCAGTCCCTCTGACCAAATCAGCCGCCAGAAAACCCGACTCGGTATCAAGCTCGGTCCTCCCGGTAATCACTTCTTCTTCTTCTCCTAGTCCCAATGCGTTTGGAGTGATCCTTGCGGTTGCTTGTCGTCACAGAAAGCCGCGGTTCCGGCTCTTTGGCGCGTTCGCAGTCCTACTCCAATGCGACGCCACAGAGTCCAACTCCGTCCCCCAAACCCCGCTCCCCTCGCGCTCAGAGATGTGCTTGCAACAGGCCAACTCACGATGATTGGCGGCGAGGTACGTTCTGGGTTATGTGGCCGTTCAAAGTAGAGGCGGACGAGGTTGACGTTTCTGAGAACGGGCCTGATGTTGTGCGTCCGTTGGAGTAAAAGCGACGATGGGCCAGTGAGAAACATTGTCAATCGACGAGTCTATACGCGCCTGAAACACGATGGTGATCAGTGCCATGCATTATCGTAAAGAGGGTCGCCATTGCTCACGTATTTATTAGCCCATTTCATTCACTTGCAGTGGCGTCCGAATCAGGCGACTCCTTCGCAACCCACCCTTTCCCATTCTCGAGCAACCTCGCTCTTCCAAGTCTCTGGATCTCCTCCACTTCATTGCGATCGCATAAACCCGACTGGGGGGGAAGAACCAGTTCCCTTAGATGTCGGCCAAAATTGCAGCCCCTCCACTTCTTCGGCAGAGCTGTTCGATGCGGCTGAAGGATGATGATAGGTAGTCTTTCGTCTTGGATGAAGGTTTTGTGCCCATGCCATCATCTTCATTGTAAACGATTGCCAAAGATGCGTAGATCGAACGATAGACGACTGCACCATCCCTTATTGATGTTGGTCGCGCCGTAGACTTTGATGGGAATGCTCTTCTTCCGAAATGACCATTAAGCGGCGAAGTCGAGAGCTGATTGGTATCCGGATGCGCAGTTCCACCTCAATAGTAGTAGTTTTGCTCTTTGTTAAGCGTGTGTCGACGTTGGCGCATTAGGGAACGAGGAAGAGGAGTGCGCAGGTGATTCGACAAGTTTGCGCCTGTGCCAGGCTCACCAGGCTCTGTTCACCACCTTCCGCGTCATCCGACTCCGTCGCATCCATCGCAATGTGATCCCCATCCGTGAGTGATCTGCGGTCGTTGAAAGTCTCCCTCGGGTAGCGCTTCTGCAGTAGGTTTTATGCGTTCGCCGATGGTATATATTCCTCATGACAATCCCGACCGCTGGTCGTGGGGGTGGTCCTGCTCCTGTTGGTCAGGTGCGGGATTGGGTGCATTGGTGATCGTGGGGTAGGCTGGGGTCGGCGCGACTTTGGGATGGTTGCGAGAGAAAAGATCGAGAGAGGGAGTGGCCCTTGCGTGCGTCGTCGGAAGTTGGAACCCATGCTCATGCCCATGATCAGCGGGACGTGAATGTCGCGGGTTGTGGTGGCGTCAAAGTCGTTCAACCTTGGCAATGGGGAAGATATGGGTGATGTACTTCTTCACTATTACGATGCTGCTGGGACTTTGCGTGGGGATGTTGTTGAGGGTCGAGAGCCGGCGGTTCGTGCATCGACAGGCTTTCTATTACAAAAGAGGGCGATATCAGTGAGTCTCCCGTGCCAATGAAGGAGGAAGAAACCAAGGCCAGGCTAACCTTTGCAGCAGAGACGCGGTGTCGGCGCGCTACTGTCGGACTTCAGGTTCGCGAACCTCGAGAGCACCAACACAGCGGTTCCAAATTAGAGTTGGCTTCACCCTTGCTCATCCTTATGAACCATCGGAGACACAGAGGGTATACTTGAGTGTGAAGTGATGTCCGCGATTGAATAGAGACAAGGACAATGGATGGATGATTGGATGTGGAGTGCATTGGAAATTGGACTGACCGACCGAACAAGGGACCCAGCATATTGGGTTCGTCATGAGCTCTTTCTGGACAATTCCCTGGTCCTGAAACAACGGGCGCTCCATGGCTGTGACGTTGATTGCGCATGTGGGAGAGGAAGTTTTGATAGAAGTGTGTTTGGGCGGCATTGGAATATGGACGCTCCTCAGGCTCAGCCGCACGGTTCCTGTCTGGCCAATGGCCATGCATATCCGTCGACGCGACACCCATTGGCAACCACCGCCTTAATATATTGGTACCCAGAGAGAAATCACATGATTGATGCAGTCGTGTCATCTGATCAGAAATGGAGCGCGTTCGTGTTCGTCGAGCAGCAATGCGCAGCACCCTAGCGTTGCAACACAACCCAAGAAAATACAACAAATATGCACAGGAGGTATCAAGCGAGCGCGATGCATGCGACAAAAAGATCCACATGCTGTCTGACACGATATCCAGAAGCGTTAACGTTTGTGTAGTAGCGATCCACTCGCAGGACTAAGCCCTGCGAAGTGGAAGGGACAAGGCATTCGCGAAATCCCCACCCACGTCCACCTCTACCTATCCAACCGTCCCCTGTGCATTATTCAAAAACGCTCACCAGCCACCATTTTGGTCAGAAAGGTACGCCTAACGGAAATTTGCTCATCTCGAAAGAAACGCCTGATCCGTAAGTTCTTCAGAAGCCTCCGTAATCTGATCTCATGTATCCATAGCCTTCTGTTCCTGACGTGATCCAGCTAAAGTTGCTTCTAGAATAGACGTTGCATTGAGTATTCGGCGCAGGATCGGTGATAGATTGTTGTGTTCTCTAACGCACCGAATGAGGAATCCGTCGACCATCGAAACGAGGACAGCAGTGGAAACGATAGGAGGTCTTTCCTTCTTTTCTCGACCGTAAGCGCAAACGCGAGAGGATGTTGTCCATTCCTCGTAAGGATATGAGTTACTCCGCTTACGTTGGGCGCGGTAGTCGAGGCCGACGTCGAGGGGGTGTCCGAAAATAAACTGTCTTCCGCCTGTAGTGTAGCTAACCAGAGACGAGTAAGCGATGATGATGTAGGGGGCAGGTATATAAAAGATAACTCACTCCCCACAAGAAAGGATCTTGTCGAAGTGATCAGCCACTGTGCTGCTATTGAACACGGGCTGACTGAAAATGGGTGTTAAAATCCGACAGCGGGCGTGAGCCAAGAATACATTACCCGTCGAAGTAGACAACGTGATGACGACTAATTGCATCTGAGCCGTCAAGGCCAGGCATCGCCTTGTACAAAGAGCACGACGAATTCGAGGTGTGGTCGTCTCGAGTGTAGTCCCCAACGCCAAAGCCCCCCACCCTCCATTCGATGTACATCTTGCCTTCATCGGGCTTGAAGGACATCAAAGCTCCTGTCAGAGTAAGCTATAAGGAGAGTGAGTAAGAGAAGGCGAAAGGAGAAATAGGTAATCGACTTGCCCCGGCGACAGGATGGGACTCGCCCAGGTTCTTCGCAGCGTAACGATCCGGGTTCGAGATGTGATGCCATTTGATTTGACTGCTTACAATCAGAACCACCAGGGAGGTGATAAGGATAATAGAGAAGACGATGAAGGACCGGCAGCGGCAAGGCGTGCAGAGGGCCGTAAAATTGCGAATATTAATCATGAGCGAGAAGGGGAGGAAGGAAAGAGGGGACCCAGATGAGGTAAACTGCGCTCAAGATGGGGGAAATATATATACCAAGCAGGAAAAGAGAGGGGGAGGTGGACAACGTGGTGCGTCATTTTCCATGACCATTCCGTGGTGGAAAAGTACTTGTGGTCAGGTGCGCTGCTGTGTTGCGTGACCCTCTGTTCAGGTCCCGTTCCCAGTCAGAAGGCTAGATGATTGAAATAAATGCTTCCTTGCACTGTCTCGTGCATGCAGTCCTCTGAGTTCACGAATTGATTCCAGAGTGGAGAAGGAAGTTGTTCCGTGTGGCGTGGGAAGGAGGGACGATTCCCAGGGGTGGGAGTTTTGTTTTCTGTCATCATTTCGTGGTTCGATCGACTCCCCCCCCCGTCTTTGCTCTTTTTCCGCCGCGACAGCCACTGGCTGGACCAGTTCTCAAGGCATGGCTGTTCAACCTCCTCCACCCGCTCCTTCTTCCACCGTACTAGACAAAGATGCCCTTTCGAAGCTCAAGCGTCCTGAAATCCAGGCGCTTTGCAAGGCGTGTTCGACCCTGAATCCGTTTTTTCAAATGTTTATGGCTAACAAACCCATCTTCAGGCGAATAACCTTCGCGCTATCGGAACGACTGGCTCCCTAATCGACTCCCTCACGGCCTATTTCGAGACCTTGACCGTCGGCAAACGGGATACGAAAGCTCACGTGACCCCAAAACCAGTCTCGCGGCTGTAAGGAAAGCCATTAGTTTACAAAGTCCCTCATGCTGATCGATTCCTCGATTAGGTGGAAATCGTCATCCCAGAAACCTCCAGTGCCGCCGCCGCAAGATGCGGCAACCCCCGTTACGACCCAGGGGCCTCCCACTGCTCTCAATGGATCAACTCTCAAGTCCAAACCGTCCGTCGAGTCTCTCTCCGCGAAACCCGGGGTTCGAAGGCCATCCCTCAGAGTACCATCCACCCGGTCCCGTCTGAGCTCGTCTACCTCGTTATCTCCCATGGTAACGGAAACGGACGTCGACGCCTGCACGACAACAGAAGCATCGTCCCTTGTACCCGATACTCAGCTCTTATCACCGGCGAATGCTTCAACCACTCCCCGCAATGCCATTTCTCCTACACCATCCAACCGCTCCTTAGCCAGTTCGGTCCGACCGGTGAGGAAATTGCCCGAGTCGACCACCACGAAACCCAAAACGGCTCCGACGGCTTCCAAAGGTATGCCTGCCCTATGACGCTCACCCGACTAGTAGGCTGACCATTACCTGCCATTAGGTGCTGGTAAATCGACCCAGTCGTTCCCAACTGCTTCCCAAGGCCTGTCCGCCTCTACTTCAACCAAACCTACGTCCGCACCGATCCGGAGAACGTCCATCACTCCCTCCGTCGCCTCTCAAGCCCGGAGCCCTCAGCCTCTAAGAACCCGTCTCTCCAGTCACGCCTCCCTTGCTCCTTCATCCGTCGTCTCTCCGATACGAAGTGTTCAAACCGAGATTGCAGAGCTCTCCGCGTCTCTCAAGGCCGTTGAAGATGCCCGAGTCGAACAGGTTGCCGCTCTCACCGAACGCATCGCCGCTCAAGACGTCGCCCTCCAGGCGCAAAACGACCTCGTCCACACCCTCCAGCAAACGGTCAAGGAGATGCACGAGCTCCTCGTTTCCACCCGGCAAGACCTGCTCGAGGCGTGCAAAGTCGACGTCGCATCCTGCGTGTCCCAATCCTCGATCCTCACGCAAGCTTTCTCCGAGCTTGAAAAGCGCATGGATGTAGTGGAAGCCGAAGTGTTCGACGAAGGAGGGAAGATGGAAGGCCTGGTGAGGGAGATGGGAGACGTGGACGTGGCAATGGCTAGCGAACGGGATAGGGTGTCGTATTTGGAAACCAGGATTGGGGAGCTGGAAGTGAAGGTTGATGATGTGATCGGAGAGTCCACGGTGCCAACTTCGGCGAGCTCGTCGTCATTCAAAATCCGGAAGAACTCGAAAAAGCTGTCAATGAGTGGACCGGGAGTCGTTAGGCAGCGGAAGCAAAGCGTGGTTAGGGATAGCGCCGAGAGCTCGCCTCAAGATTCGGTGGATTTGTTCAGGTAACGCTTTAGCGTGTTGAAGGAGTAACGTCCTATCTCTAATGTTCTTTCCTGCCTCGTAGTCGCGACCGCCGCTTGTCAAGGGCTTCTATTTCGGCCTCCATCCACACATCGACACCTTTAAGCCCCGTTCTCTCAGGCGTCGCTTTCCCTTCAACAAACAAACGTCCTACGATCAAACCTCCATTCTCTGGAACAAAACAAGAGTTCAAATTCCCTCCTCCACCCCAAAAGTCGACCGAGCCTCGGTCAAGGACGATTTCGGCCACGGCCCGAAGGACGAAAACGCCCGAACCACTTGCGGCTGACCCAACCCCCTTCGGCGGCAAGGGCCTCCACCGAACTCCCCCAGCCTATGGTGACGATGGAGAAGACGATCCTGACCCACAATCTCCAACCGATGATGATGGGCTCGAAGACAGGACGATGCGGTTTGACACCAATGCGGGAGGGTATCAGGAGGAGCAGAGCAGTGAGGACGAACGGGTTACCCCGCCGATCCCACCCCGGCCAACGCGGACGTCGACGACTAAGCGGATCGTCGCTCCTACTGCCTCAGCTCGGACACTCCCATCCATCCTCGTGAACAACGAGAAACCCGACAACTCGAATTCGTCGTCGCTGGCCAGCGTCGTCTCAGATGGTGCAATCTCTGTTTCCATCTCGGATCTGGATGTGGCAGGAGGCATAACCACCGACGACGATGGCATGGCACGCCGTGGAAGAGGGATTTCCGCAGCCGAACTTCACGACTCGCTGCTGCACCAACCGCAACCGTCGTTCGGTGGGTTAACGACCGACGATGAATTCGACGCCGACGGTGCGGATGAGATGAGCCATACGGTGATTCTGTCATCTGTTCCACCACCTAGGAACAAAAACCAGCGCACGTAGGCGTTCGTATACTACCCCGTGTAAATTGCATTAGAAACGACTGAGACGATTACCCTGCACGATTACCCTAGTTACCCTCTGTGCTTCCTTTTCCGCTACTGCACATTCACCTTGGACCCCACTTTCATGCTGTACAATATATAATGCCATTTTCTGTCACGACTGACTGTCTGGTTCAGCTTGCTTTTTGGCAATTTACGATGTCATGCTTTGTCGAGCTATAATCCTTCCTGCAGGTGAACCCCACTGTTTGTCGAAGACTGGTCATTACCTCAAGGGGAACGCCTAGAAGCAAAAGAACCACGGGAAGAACCAGTGCCATGGTCCCTTGCAAATATTTCATTTAGTCACTTTCTGCGCGCATCGGAGGACCATGGATCGTTGTACAATCTTCTCGAATGCAAGCTGTCTGGGACCGGGAACCGTTCCTCACTCATTAGGTACGATAGGAACCTCATTTCGTACGATAACCTCGCATTCTGGTCACCCGATTCTCGCTTAGTGCGGTTGCAGACGACATCTCGGGGCTGACCCTGATCGAGAAGTCGCATTTACCCCAAGATGCGCTGGAGTACACGTCTTGGGCTTCGGTGTCGCCTGCCGGTGCATACACTCTCGTGCACCACGACTCGGCAGAAATGCCCACCTCCGTTGTTAGTGCATCCGGTGTCAAGTATTGATTCTATGTTCAATGAATCAAAGCGCCAACTCCAGCCAGTCTCGCTTTCCGCATACAAGCTGCAAGCGACCGCAATATCATGTCAATCGAGTACTTCAGTCAGCCTCCATGGGTCGTGTACAACAGAAAAACGCAAGAATTCACATTCGACGAATCTATCTATGCCGCTGAAGCGTCGCGGGAATGGGAAGAAGAGCATCCAAAAGTCTCGCAGATATACATGATCCCGTTAAAACCCGGTATGTGCATGTCAGTAACATTCATCAAGTAAGGCGTCTGTGGGTTGGACCCGACTCTTCATTTTTGATTTTTGATTTTTTTTTGCCACCGTTCAGCCGTCGAATGCCGTCCACGCCGTGTCCAACGCCACCAACTGCATCGCGTCTGGCGACCACTTTATATCTTACGAGTCCCTCCCGCTTGTCGAGCTCGCTCGGCGGGCCGATCATATCTCAAAGGAGCCGTTAACCAACGGTTCCCATGTGCCTGTCAATGTGATACTCCAAGGGATGTGTTTGCTGTTGAACGATCGAGGTAAGAATGTTGGCCTTCTGTCTCAATCCATTCCCCTGAGGTTCAATCTGCAGCTCGTCCACTCCCCTCCTTGCCGATTCTTCGGTCTTTGACCCGGATGATGCTTAGCCCACTCGCATATTCCATTCGGGTCTTGAGCGATTCAGAAGATATCGAGTTCGTGGATGACGACTTAATGCTACAAGTCAACAACGTTCTGAAGGCGAAACTCGTCCAAGCGGGTTCGGAATTACCCCCTCCTCTGACCTAGTTGCGTGGATCCCGTAGCATTCACCCCCCTCACTGCTTTGGTAGCGTATCAATTTGCTGTAGGCGGTTTTGCTCGAATGCTACGTATTCTCCGCGAGGCCTTCGAAGACCTGGAGCAGAGCTCGCAGCCGCTTTAGCTGTGGGTTATCCGGCTCCCGAACGGCATCACTCTGCCATTCATTCTCTGCCCCACGCAGCCCACGGACCATCATAAAAACCCACTTGTAGACAGAGTTAACATGCAATTGGGTGTTTTTTTTTGGGGGGGGGGGGAAAGGGAGTATCGTCAGTCGAAATGCGTTGATGATTTCCAGAGCGCAGACCCACATCCCCATCATGCAAAAAGCAGCCAATCTGACGGCAACGATCCATATACGTTTCAACGACCGCAATAAAGCAATGCTGGTTGATCGAGACTGTCAGCGCGCAGTGCAAGCGGCGACGAATTTCACACTGACGCGCGCCTCAGGGGTGTGAACCTGCTCCCATGCCAGCATCGCCGTGGTAGCTGCATACCTAGTCTCTAAAAGGCTGCGCAACGGACAAGGCGGATGCGGCGCTTGCAAAGATTGCGGGTAGGTGAGGGTTTGACTTTCCGCGTTGTCGACGATTCCGCCATGAAACACACCCTGAGTTTTGACAGTTGGCTGAAGTTGTCGCTCAACTTGCATCCCATCCTGATCGTACGGCTCCCCTTCTCCGAGTAACCCCTCCCCCTCCTCGCGTGGTTTAGCGATAATCTGTCCGGTTTTGCCGTCCAAACGCCGTCGCTTAGCGTCGTCCGGTGTAGTTGTATCGGGTTAGGAGCGCTTATGGCGGTGCTGGTGCAGCTCTGCCTGTAACCTAAGATAGTAGCCTGGTTCGTTATCCTCACGTTCGAATACTCACGTCGGGTTCTTTCGAGGCTCCTGTGCTTGTGCTGGTCTCATGCTAGATCATGGTGATATGTTACACATGATGTCCACATCGCATGCTGGTTATGGGTCCTACTCACGTATCCATGCTCCATGAGGAAGGCGTCGAGTGCAGCTAGACGAGCCAATTAATCAGTCCGTTTGTTCAGTCCCTACTTGAAGGTCTACATACCGAATACTCTGGGAGCTAGCGCCAAAAGACCAGGCTTCTCTGTGAATACAAATTTCGTGGGACGCACTCTCCACTCATTCGTCATCGTCGGTGACGTGCTCTTAGGATGGATGTCGGCTCCTCTCCTCAGGTTTATGAGGTCAACTCCTTCGCAGCTGGATCGCCATAGAACCTTCATGGCTTCCGTGAGACCTGAATATTCCTGCTTTCTGCCTTTTTGCGCTTTGATGTTGGCAGTAAAAAAGTCGTCGAGGACGTCGATGATGTAATGCTGAGCTGCGGCAGCGTAGTCGGAATCCCATTCCGGTCGGGTTCCCAGTTTTCCGATGAGTAAAATCAGGCCACTGACGACTGCAGCATCGCGGGGAGGGAGCTTGAGTGGCGTAGGTTTGGTATTTTTGCGAGTATTTTGACGTTTTATTGCACCTTGCTCTGCATCCCAGTATGTTTCGTGTAGCGATTGATGCTCCCCTGGTCGTCCCCATTGGGGCGTATCGCTTCCTAAGATGTACTATCAACTACCTGACTCTGGTCTTAAGAGGCGCTGCTTTTACCTGACGACATCAGCGGGTTCGTTGGAGATGGTAAGTTTCTCGTGCAGGGCCGTACTATTATGGAGTTCACCGTAGCTCTCACGGTTCGACGCGACCACGGAGACACGGCAATTCTCTTCCAGCTAACTTGCAACGTCACGGTCGTCGGAACGACTGCCGACGGTGGGTTGCCCGGGACAGTTGATGCATTAAAGAGCAATGAGTGGAGTAAATTTTGTCTCTGTTTCTTGTGGTGGTGTTGGGGACACAGCTGCTTCATCCCGTCACGGAAAGTTACCGTAGACCCCTTATGATCAGAGATAAACACTAGTAAGGGCCATCCCCTACTGTGGCCGGAACCGGCTTGTTACGATTGCAGAGGCGGGCTAGCCAGGTAACTGGGAGGAAGTGTCGCGTGTCGCGTGATGTATAGCCAATATAATCGCAGATATGCATCACCGGTCGTGTGCCACTCGAATATTCCTGGCGAGGGGCGGCGCCGGTCGACCGTTGATTGGTCACTCCGAGATATTACACTATTCTACCCCGTTAAGGAGTCAGCTTTGCCTGTAAACAATGAAAGTAAGCCGCTGTGGAACCACACTCATTTTGCGGGTGCGTTTCAGAAACATGTCACCCAATTCATGACTGATATCAATAGCGATGCGAAAAGCGTTCCAAGAGGAGGGGAATCTCTAATATGTCTCCGATTTCAAACCAATACAGGTGAAGCTGGCTATGGTTACATGGACTGTGTCTGGCACTTGGATTTGTGACGTCCCTCGGTCCAGTCGCTGGAAACCCGGAAAGCATAAGCTACATCCGTTTCAAGACTAGCCAAACTGTTTTCACTTACACTTTTTGACACCTAAGGCTGCAATAGTATACCTAGGAATGACAATACGAAGATAAGTCTCACACACGATTTGATCAAATGGACACAGACCGAACGGCATGTTGAGCACCGTAGCGGGGTATCGAGGCGACCGAGGATATTGTCCCCAAAAAGTGGGCATTTAAGATTGTTGCACGAAATCAACTTATAACTGGTAATTTCTGAGGTCTTTCGTCGGGTATGTTCCCGAGCTTCGCTCTCGACGATTTTTAGGGAGTCTCCCAACTCGGCCCAAAGCGCGATAGTCGACTCTTGATTTTGGGATTCTCCGCGAGTAATGAGCGGACCACGAGTAGCATCCACTCGTCGAAGAGCATCCATTACCCGCATCCATTCCGGAACTACGTGGGTCCGAGCCACGTCTGGGTTGAGTTGGGAGTATTTCCAAATGAGCGTGGTGAATCCCCGGACAGAGCTCTCTGAAGAAGGCCGATAGGCTTAGCGCCTTGAGAGCCAGCCACGGAGATGAACGCACCCTTGTCAACGCTTCCTTGGGCTTCATTCCCCACTAAGCCCATCCCATACGCGGCTATGAAGTCGCAGTCGACCACCAAGTCGCGGAAAACGTGTTGGCCAAGTAGAAAATTCTCGTCCCCAACCCTAGCGAGATACCTTCCAACCCTCTTTCAGTGTGTTTTGTTTTTCTCTAAAACTCGAACTAGCTCTAATTTTACTTACTCGAGCATGTCACTTCGGAAACAATATCCACCATAACCTGAAGGGCCAAGTCCCATCTTGTCATCGGATCTGTGAGGTTGATATTCCCAGAATCGCCGCATCATCAGTGAGTGAATGCGACCAGGGTTGACCATTGGAGCTATGGCCCTCTTATCGGACCAGAGATGGTGCATCAAAGCAGACAATCCGCTTAACATTCCAGGAAGCTTCGTGTCGGAGTAGGCCGGATTTTGAAGCATCATTGACAACCGGTCGACAACACCCCGCACTCCATATAGCGATATAGCTTGGCTAGCCTCCATATTTTCAGTATCGAAATTATCTGAAAAGGTGCCAAAAATGATGAGGGCTTTTTGAACGAGACCCGGATCTGCGGCGGTGCTGGTGGTGGCTAGATGAGCCTTGTCAAAAAGGATGGCATATAGAGTACGGAGCAAGGGCTCTTTGTTTCGCTCAAGTGTATCAAAACTTTCCAGTGCCAAAAGTGAAGATAAGTGAAAATCATCTTTCAAGCAGATATTTACTCACAAGGTTTTGTCGAGACGGCTCCAATCTATAATGTCGGATATGATAAAAACCGTGAAGGCGCGGGCCATAGCTATATCACGGGGTGTTGAGAAATTATGTGCTTCCAAGCGCTGGAGTTGCTCGTTTAGCTTGAAGATCTTGCCGCAAAGCTGGACTTCTAGACGGCCAGCAGAATCCCACTGCATGCTAGCAGTAATATGATGTAGGGCTTGCAAGGCTGAGATCCGAAGGTGTGCTTCCCCGTCCTACTCGATTTGGTCGGTCAGAATGCGCAATGGACTAGGAATGAATACTCACGGTAATGGGGCTTGTAGAATTTGTCACGATGTTAAGCAAAACCTCGCCAAACTTGGAGACCCTGATGTCGACCCAAACCGGATGTGTTTTAGGCTTCTCGGGCTCTTGAGGGAGGTTGAGATAGAAAGTCTCCGTATTGATTACCTCGCCCTTCAAGCTGGCTGTGGGTGCCCTGGCAATCGCATTGATGAGGCGTTGGCATGGAGATTGAGCCATTTATTGTACTGATTGGCGATACTTTGCAAGGATCCTCCGAGATGGGCGAACGTGGTAGGTTATCTCATCGCTGCACAGGAGGTCCCAAGAAGCCTCAGTGGCGCAGCTCCCACGACCACTTCGAATGACTTCAAGCGGAGCTGAGAGTCGCGTCTTCACATAACCCTGTACGCGTGAATCAGTCACGAGTCTACAAAGTATCTTTATGTGTTGTCTAGTAATATAACATCTATTCTCTCGAAGTGGCTTCAGAAAGTTCTGTGGACCAAGCGAAAAACACGTCAAGACCAGGGTCGTCCGTATACTTCTTGAAAATGATGAGGAAGAAACGACTGGAGAGCTGGAAACGCTGTGGCCTGACGCATAACCAACCATGGGTTTAGACCTTTCTGTCATCTTGACTTGCAGAGATCAGTGCACGCCTCACGGTGGCGGCCCTCTTTCCAATCACTGGACAGGTGGTGTTTATCAGAATGTAAATGATCCAATATGCTTATTAAAATGACCCACGCTTTTTGACAGGCTAGGCTGCAATAATAGGTCTGGTTTGGAGCACATTAAGGGAGATTTATGGAGCTTAGAGAAATGAAACTCGCTGATCGGCATGTGGAGCACCGAAGTGGGGCGGCCGGCCGACCAAGGATAGACTCTCCAAAAAGTGGGCACCTGCGGTTCGCGCAAGTCATCCCTGCATTCACGACTTCGGTATCATTCGCTTGGACAGCTGCCCTGCTCTCCGTTTCGTTTATGCCGATATTTCTCCCAAACGTTTCCTACACCTCAATGATTGGAGCTGGTTCTTCCTTGAGATTTTGAAAGGTGAGTGGTCCTCGGTATGAAGAGATACTCCGCAAGCAAGTCATCACATGCAGCCATGCACGGACAACGTGATTGGTCCTCAATTCGCCGTCGACGCGACAAGCCCGCAGCACCAAATCCATGAATCCAATTATCGATGGGGCTAACAATTGGCTTAGGTTTGCGTAACATCTTAGGGTATGGCAAGTTGATAAGACTCACCTCTTGCGAAGCAACCGCGTTTCTGTTCCCCGGCTAGGATCATCCCGAAAGCAAGAAATAGATCATGAATCATGTTCGATAATCAACTTCCGCAGGACCTTATGCCCTAAATGGTAATCCTCCTTCTCTACTCCAACAATGTATCTGAATAAATGGTCTAAGTGGGGCGGAGCTGTGTACTGCGGATCGAGGCTTACTCCACGATATCACACAGGAAGGAAACGGCGCTCAACCCAGAAGGTCCCAATTCCATGAGGTCATCGTCTGGCCTATCGGTCTGATACTCCCAGAAGCGATCCATCATGAGAACATGAATTTGATTGTCAACAACCAAGGGGCGGTGGGTCCTATCGTCACTCCAGAGGTACAACATCACCGCCGACATCCCAGTCAAGATGCCACCCATTGCTGAATCCGGGTATGCAGCGTCCGTCAAAACAAGCTGAAAGCGGTCAATGATCTTGCGTATACCGTATCGAGAGACGACAAACTCTGATGCCTGGTTCGGGAACCCGAAGCTGTCCGCTAATATGGCACCAATGATGACTGCATTTTGAAGGAGTGTGGGATCCGGCCGTCCAGTGGACCGAGCGTCATGAAAGATACTGGTGAGTGTCGTCTGTAAAAGCGACTCTCGGTAAGCTTGGATGCTCTCTAAGCTGTGCATAGAGAAGTCGTCAGTCTTAAGTGTACGGACACTTGGAGGGAGAGACATACAACCAGTTTCTCCTTCGGAATTTCTCCATGATGGGACTTATAATGCATACCACAAACTCCCGTGCCAACGCCAAGTGCCCAGGATTCTCGTACTTGAAGCTTTCAAGGCGAACCAAAGTCTTGCTTATGCTGATTACCTTCTTCTTAAGAGCCACCTCGAGTGGGTTCTTGTCATTCCAGCTCAGTCGGATACCGCGAACGATGTTATACAGAGCTTGTAATGAGGAGATCTGAAGATGAACCTCTCCAATCTAGCAAGAGGCACTATACTTTAAGTCAACAGTCCCATGTACACATTTTTGACTTACGTCGATTGGTCCGCCCTCCGCGCCCTGGACGACGATGTCTAAGAGCAGTTCTCCCAGGCCAGAGGCCCTTATATCTCTCCATAAATCATCCTCCACGGGAGGTGTGGGCTCCAAAGATAAGTCTAAGTACCATTTTTCTCGGTGAATAGCTTCGCCCTTGTGCCATGGCGTGTGGGTGTGCCGAATTGCGGTAACGAGGACGTGTGCAGGTTTTGCTTGGCTAGCCATTGCGGACATCATAGGAAAGTTTATGATTGAAAGGATATTGTAGAGTGACTTTTTATGTTGGCGGTGGATGGGAGTGCGACGGTCGGAGGCGCGAACCCTCTGGGAGTCGGGAGGCAAAAAGCTGTGGCGCAGTTCGCACGATTGGGGCGCCAAGTCTTTCACAACAGAATTTCCACATGCGGTAGCTGGAGCCTAGTAGTACACACGAACCACAGTACATAGAACTTGTTTTTTTCAATCCAAAACTTTCAACCCTTCGAAGCTCTTCTTGTGCAGCGCTTTATCCATGACTTCCTCCGGCGAAATCCCATTCCCCATGTTCTCTTCTGGATTCTTCTTTTCGGTCATCTCGAGTCCATCAGCTCCTTCCATGAACAACTTCAACATACTGCCCGAAAACCCAGACAACAACGCCACTCCGGGGGTTTCCTTCGTCACCGGCTTGACTCCCACCTCGCCTTGCAAGTTCCAGTACACAATTTCTGGAGCCTCATATCCGGCTTCTTCGAAAGCTCGCATGATTTGCTGGTGATTTGTCTCCCATGTGTTATCAATCCCCTTCGGAGCTCGGTTAAATTGCATGTCGCTGAAGACGTACAGCTTCTTGATCATTTCTTCCTTCGGAGTTTTATGCCGGATGGCCATGGGGAGAATGAGGTCTGTAAATACCGCCTTGAGGTCTGCATTCCCACCCCAATTATTGGATGTCAGCGTTCGCACGAGCTCGGCGAATGGAGCTGCCGTGGAAAGCGTCACAATTTCCGAATTCTTCGAAAAAGTGATGAAAGAGTTGGCGAACGGAGGACTGGCGAGTTGCGCTAGGAGAAGCGAAAGCCCGATGGATGAGAAGATTGGGGAAACCCGATCGGGGTGTTTCAGGCCGCTCCTTTGGCTTGTCGCTTCATTTATATTCCCCATCGATCCCGACACATCGCAAATGGCGAGGCAGTTCGTCAGCTTCCCTTCTCCTCTTAGCTTCTCGACCAGAGTCTTCCACTGGGCAGAAATGATTTGCACGTTCGTGTCGACCGGCTTCACTCCGACGGGGTTCTTTTTGGGGAGAGACAGCCGAGTCCGCTTGTAGAAGAGTCCGCGTGTGAGAAACACGGTTCCCGGAACGGTACTTCTACCCCACAGTACGGTTTGGAGGTAAAGAATGCGTCGCGCCTCGTCGCGCTTGCGGACGTAGTACTCCCTGTTTTGGGCCAATAAGTGAGCAGGTATTTGCGTGTAGATGACCTATGTGGCGTCCGAGAATGTCAGATTGCGCGAGCGTTTCCGAAATAGGGAGGGTGCAACGAACCCGGTTCCGTCCTCCTGATGGCTTCTTTTCTTTGACTGCCCCTTCGGGTTTCCGTGACGAACCGATAATCCACTTCCTCTCAAATACCCTCAGGAGTTTGATCTTCTCTTTCTTCACACGAGGGTCGACTCCGATCGAGTATCTCGCAACCGCTCTGTCGGCAGCAATCGCCTCGTAGACGAGTTTGTGAGGGAGTAACACGGCACCCGAAATGGTCATTTCATCCGACTTCACGGCCTCGAGGTAAGAGTTGATTCCCGTTTCATTGTGCTTGAAGAAGTGTGCCTTGTTTCGGGCAAATGAGAGGGATGGTACCTGCATGTAGGTGACCTATGTGGTGTCCGAATATGTCGAAACTCGCTAGTGCTTCTGAACGATAAGTGTGCAACGAACCTTGTCCCACTCCCTTGCTGACATCTTTCCTTCAACCACTTCTTCGTACCTCCGTAGCGGACTCACAATCCACCTCCTCCAAAAGCTTCGCAAGAGCTTGGCGTCCTTCTCTGTTATCTCGGCGTCGATTCTCAACTGCTTATTCAATCCTTCAAGGGCGCCATTCGAGTACATGACGAGCGCTATGCCAGTTGCGATGTTGGTAAGCTTGTCGTGAGAGCACTGGAGGGTCGGCGCCCACTTGGCAGCCATTGTCAACTTCCGCGTTAGGCGGTCCTTCGCCTTCTCCGACTGGACCTTGGCGACCTCGCGAAGGATCTTGATGTCGGCTTCCAACGAGGAAGCGAAGATCCGAGATACGGCAATGTAGAGTGCTTTGAACTCGGGGTCGGTCCTGAGCTTGTAGCAGAGCTCAACGTGATTATCGGACGCTTGGTTGGTTCGGGCTTTTTTTGCGGCCTTCGATGTCTTGCGCTGAGTTATTTCGACGTACTCCGCGATATATTTGGCATACGCTTCCTTGCCCCCTGCTTCCTTCCGCTTCTCAGCCTTGGCTGCTTGCCTACTTTTACGTCGGCGGTAGGCCATGTCAGCGTTTTCCTTGCTGAAGTTCGGTCGAGGACACTCGAGAGCGGTGTATTGCTCGGTAGGGGAAGTGAGCTGATTATAATAGGCGAGGAGGAGGATGTTTAGGAGGTCTTTGTAGCATCCGTGCGATAGGCCGAAGGGTCGGTATGCTCCCTTTTTGGGGGTGTCGGAATCCACGGCCGGCCATTCAAAGTCGTCATCCACCTTATCAAAGCACCTTAAGTCCTTGTCTTCCTTCTTGGGTTTTGGATTTTTTTCGATAACTCGGTCAACGAGGAGATGGAGGTTACCGATGGCGGTCTTTGGGTGGTTTGAGTAGAGCCAGCCAAAGGCTCTGTAAAAGTTCATCTTGGATGCTTGGCCTAGGGAAGAGTAGGGGAGAGCTTGAATTTTGCAGTCGTGGATCGATCGCGCTAGATGTTCGGACGCACCGTCATGAATTGAACGCAGGTTCCAAATTACCCTAAGAGTCTTCTCAGGACTTTCCGCCCAACTCTCTTTGAGAAGCAGATGAATCTGATCTCCAGGGGTATTAGCGTTGATGGTGGTGAAGGCGTCCAAGACAGGGTTGAGAGTTGAGGTGAACACGGGTGCGTTTTTCCAAGCCCGTGCCCTGTCGCCCTCTTCCCTTAACGCGGTCATGAATGCATTGGCGGGCTCCTTGGGAATGTTTGGGTTTCCTTCCGATTCTGACGCGCTGGAGAGAGATTCGTCGAAGATTTTGTCGAGGTAGTCCTGAGCGAAGAGCTCTGGGATGTAGGGGATGGTGACTCGTTGGCATGAATCATTCAAGGAGGATTTGGAGACGGCGGTGGTCGAGCTTTCGAAAGGATCGAGAGACATCGCTGGCCCAGAGTAGCAAGCGATCGAATGTGAGGAGAGTTGAGGATTGGATACACGGCAAGGGATCTGGTAGGCTTCAGACCTGGCGCCCGATCCAAGGTTGGCGCGGAGCTTGATATTAAACCCGCACACATCACCGCACTGCACGTACACGTTCTCCTCCGCCTAGAAAAATAGCTTCCAGCTACAAAAAAAGCTTAATAGGGCCTTCATAAACTGCTTGGTTAGCTGAACCATGGTCGCCGTTCGGTCGCATTAGTCCCGGGAAACGAAACACCTCCCGGCGCCAGAGACGCCACAGAAAATCCCCATTATGTCTTCCATCACGTGCCCCCTGTTCGAACGACTGGAAGCGCTTCTTTTGCTTTCTACTAAACCCGAAAAAGCTTCCAACTCCTTTCGACGCAACTCTGAAGTCAATAGGCCCGCCTGGGTCCGATATTTCTTAGATCGTGCTGGTCGAAGCATTTACATTCTTAGCATCTTGACACCTTGCTGGAAATCGTACCATCCACTATAAACGCTAGACGGTTACGCGTTCCCGCGTCACCCTCGAGATAGTGAACCACCACGGATGTACAATTGTCTTTGAGTT
The DNA here is from genome assembly GCA_019633405.1 of Tulasnella sp. 408. Classification (NCBI taxonomy): domain Eukaryota; kingdom Fungi; phylum Basidiomycota; class Agaricomycetes; order Cantharellales; family Tulasnellaceae; genus Tulasnella; species Tulasnella sp. 408. The sequence continues at coordinate 2,416 of WSTX01000092.1, read as the reverse complement.
GTCTAGCCACAAACGGCTCGTTGTATTCTGGAACCCCTCCGTACCAATTGGCCAAGAAAAAGCACTTCGAAACTCGGATATTGGTCTATGTGTTCGACCTGATGGAGATAGAGTGACTAGAAAATACGACTGTCTTGCGGTACCCAAAATGCGGACCTAGAGCTTAATCTAGCTGTCATGTTGATTTATGGAAGTGGGCGCACGTCTCCCGGTGGTGCCCATCTTTCCAGTCCCTGATGAAGCACTCTGATAACAGAATGCAAAAGCATCAATACGCTCGATACACGCGCTCACACTTTCTGGCAACCTGGGCTGCAATAATAGACCTGTTTGGCATATCTCAAGAGATATTCGATGAACTCGAGAACAAGGAACCCACCGATCGGCAGGTGGAACACCGGAGTGGAGCGGCAAGTCGGCCCAGTATATTTTCTCCAAACAGCGTGCATTTAATATTCGCGCAAGTGATCCCGGTATCCACGTATGTGAAATCATTGGCTTGATTGATTGCCCTGGTCTCCGCTTCCTCTATTCCGAGATCTTCGCCAAACTTCTCCCACACAATAAGAGTGAGGATCTCTTCTTTCTGAATATCGCGATATGTGAGGGGTCCCAGATACGTCGAAATACTCCGCAAACACGTCATAACGTGCGACCATGCGTGAACAACGCAATCCCGCTCCAAGGCATCGCCGGCACCAGAGAAGCTCAACACCAATTCGATGAATACATCTAGGGATTTGGCTGATAAAATATTAGCGTCGTTTTGGGTAAAAAGGGTCGTCGTCATTTACCTCTCACGAAGCAACCGTGTTTCTCGCTACCAGCGAGCATCATCCCAAAGGCAAAAAACAGATCGTGGTCGATAATCAACTTCCGAAGAACGTTCTCCTCCCGAAAGCTGTCATCGTTATACACTGCTAAAGCATACCTGAGCAAACAAGGTCAGTGGAATTGAGACGCTTCCTGAGGGGCAGTTCTCTCTCAACAATGTCACACAGAAAGTAGACTGCGCTCAACCCACAAGGCCCTAGTTCCACGAGATTGTCGTCTGGACGACCGATTTGATACTCCCAGAAACGATTCATCAGAAAATCGTGGATCCTAGCGTCCACCCAGAGGTGAATCATCACTGCCGACATCCCGGTCAATATGCCACCCAGTTTTGAATCCCGGTAGTCCGGGTCCTTCAAAATGAGCTGGAAAATATCGACAATCCGACGTGTACCATACCGAGAGATCAGCGTCCCCGAAACACTGTTCGAAAAGCCAAAGCTGTCGGCAAGGACGGCGGCAATAATCACCGCCCTTTGAACGACGGAAGGATCTGGCTTGGACCTTTCCATTCCAGCGGTGTGAACCTCGCCAAAGAGACAGATAACAGCCGTTCGAAGCAGCGAGTCGTGATATGTCTGTATTCTATCTAGGCTATAGATCGAGAGGAGTCAGCCTGCTAGACTCGGCTGGAGTTTTTAGGATGGGGTACATACAATGGGAAGTCCCATCGTAGTTTCTCCATGACGTGAGATATGATGCCCGTTACAAACTCCCGTGCCAACGCCACATAACTAGGTATCCTGCGTTGATGGTGCTCCAGTCGACTCAGGCTCCGGGTTATCATCATGACCTTCTCTCTGAGGGCCATCTCGAGTGGATTTTTCTTGTCCCAACTGGCTCGGATATTGCGTACAATGTGATACAAGGCTTGTAATGACGACATTTGAAGGTGAACCTCTCCTGCCTAACATAGTGGGCAGTATTTTAAGCAAACATCCGCGCGAACACATTCTTGACTTACGTCGATCGGACCTGTCCCCTCCCCGCCCTGTGTGACAATGTCCAGGAGCACTTCGCCAAGTCCAGAAAACCGTATTTCGCTCCACAAAGCATCTTCTGCAGGAGGAGTGGGTTCTGGACGTAGCGTTAAGTACCATTTTCTCGGTAGATAACTTCGCCCTTGAGCCCTGGTGTGCTGGCGTGCCGAATTGCGTCAACGAGGGCATGGGCAGGTTTTGCTTGACCAGGCACTAGTACTGTGGGCATCTTGGAGAACTTTATGAGGGGAGAAATAGTATATGGGCACTTGTTCTGTGGATGGGGAAAGAGGACGGGAGGGCAAAGTTGGAGGCTCCAAAACGCGCCCCGAAAGAAAATGCTGTGACGCAATTCGCACGGATCTCGGTATCAATAATTTAACAGAATTCGCACACATGCAGCTTGAATCTAGTAATACACACGAATTACAGTACATACACCCCTTTTCAATCCAATACTTTCAACCCTTCAAAGCTCTTCTTGTGGAGCGCCTTGTCCATGACTTCCTCCGGCGAGATCATGTTCTTCTCCTGCTTCTTCTCCTTGACCTCGCTCCATCCGTCCTCCTTCTCTTCTTCCTCGATCTTGTCCTCTGGCTTCT
>WSTX01000091.1:0-21979 GCA_019633405.1 Tulasnella sp. 408 | reverse complement strand
TCGACTTCGAGTTTACTACGGGCGTGCGCAGCATTCCTCGAAGCTACAGTCGCATTATGCGTGTGCCCGATCCGCTCATAAATCTCGGTAGATTCTTCATAAAGGCCCAGCGCATCACGGTAGTGATCCTGGTCACGATGAACATCAGCAAGACCCGACAGAGCAAAAGCTCTCCCGAAATTGTTGCCGATACTGGTGGATATCTGTAAGGACTCGGAGAAAAGCAGCAAAGCCTCGCTGTACTTGGACTGTCGGCGCAGCACGGTAGCAAGACCGTTAAGAGCGGTGGTTCTCCCCAACATGTCGCCAACGTTACAATAAATTTCGAGGGCCTCGGAGAAGGAAGTAGCAGCCTGGCCGTAGTCCCCCCGGAGGTCGTAGACTTCAGCGAGGCCTCTGAGGGCGTGAGCTTTATGCGCTTGATCATCAAAGTCGGTGGAGATTTGGATGACCTCGGAGTATAGCGCAATGGCTTTGCTGTATTTCTTTTGGACACGATGCACTTGAGCGAGACCCCACAGACCCTCAGATCTCGTTCGCCTGTCACCGATGTCGGTATTGATTTTCAGGGCCTTGGAGTACGACTTCACAGCCTTGCTGTAGTTGGATTGCATTGAGTGCACCTGACCGAGGCGGTACAGAGCAGAAACCATTCCTTGATTGTCGGAGGTCTCCGTACAGATGTTTAGGGCCTCAGTGTAGAGTTTTGTCGCGTTGATGCCGTCATTCTGACCTTTGTACATGTCTCCCAAGGCCATAAGAAGCTCGGTAGACCTAGCTCGGGCGCTCGCTTGATCCAAATCCGACTGTGGGATGGGAACCACCTGTGGCTAAATGGCCGATCATCAGTTATGTTTTACCAACCCGGTGCTGACACTATTCACCATCCAACCCAAGGCCTTTCTACAATCCTCAGCATTCGGTCGCTTAGTGGAATCGACATTCCAACACCTGATCATTACAGAACAAAGCTGGAGGATCAACGACATGCGGATGTGGTCGGTGACGCATGGGAGTTTTCCGTCGATGACGTGCTTGATTATCATGGATTCCTTTTTGACGTTTTCGAACGGAATGGAATTGGTCATAACCTACCCCGGTGGTGAATATGTGCTCCTCTCCAGAGTATCATCCGAGGAAAGGCATACCTCATAAAAAATCCATCCTAACGCCCAAATGTCGCTCGACAGGCTAGGTTTCTCGTCCATGAGCACCTCGGGTGCTGCCCAGCGGAGAGTATACTCGTTTCCGGTAAAGGTCATGGTATTACTTGTGGCACAGAATGTTGCCTGAAACTCCAGGTCTGGCTTGGTCTTTGGCTCGGTTCGCTTCATTTCCCGGTCCGCACACTTCATGGTCAAGCGTCGAGCGGAACCGAAGTCCGTAATTATTGCGCGGCATGTTGAGTTTACTAGTACGTTGATCTATACGATGTGTGACTTAATGCGCTGGTTATGTCAAGGTCAAAACATCCGAACCTACCGACTTGAGGTCGCCGTGCAATATAGGCGGCTTTTGAGAATGGAGATGTTGGACTCCATTTGTCACGTCGGATATCTAGGGTAGATATTCTCAGTCGTGGTTCAGAAGGGGCTGATTTGATCTTACGAGACATATTCTCTCTGGAATTTCCCAGTCCTGTGATGCTACAAAGTCCTTCAAATGCCCATGGTATGCCCAGGGGAAAATCAACCAGATTCTGTCATTGGGTAAATCTTCGACGAATCCTTCAAGCGTAATGATATGAGGAGACGATAGTCCGACGAGGAGTCCAGCTTCCCTGAGTGCCGACTGAAAAGTATTTAGCCCCGTCCGGAAGGTACGCGCTATTTGATGACTGGTCCCCACCTCCAATACTTTTTTCGGGCTACTCCCGTTCTCGGTCTTTAGCTTCTTCACTGCTACGACCTGTTAGGTAGGGATCGACTAAGCGCTCAGCGATCCGTGGTCGGACGAAGAGGGTCTAGCATCCACTACGGACCTTCTTCATAGTGGGTCCGTCACGAGGGCTCGGTGCGCCTTGGACATTTTTGGGGTCGTTCAAGTCGGCCCCGGCGGCGGAGGCAGGAGTCAGTAGCGCCCGTGAAACCGTCCCATACCCTCCTTCGAACTCGGGAGCGCCCTCCGGGAATTCGATCAGGGAAGGGTCGATCCGCCATTCCGCGAGCTTGCTGAGTTTATCCCTCTACCCGAGAAGGTGATTCGGTGAGCTGTCGACTGCATTTCGCTTCCAGCGGCTTGAGTAGGACGCACCAATTTGGGGCTGAGCGGAGATGCATCGGTCGAAGGACCTCGATCGGATTGCGATGGACTAGGGTCCGCGATGGAAAGTCCGGACAAGTCAATTGGATCCATGACAATATACGGCAATGTAACAAAGAGGTGAGGGTCTCGCGGGAGGGGAATCAGCAAATGGAGGTGAGTGGGGGGACGGCTGGAGAGCTACTGGGGTTTTGAAAGAGGGTGGACTCCCCAAGCCTCAAAGCCCCTCCGCCGCGTGCTTTTTCAACGCCGGCGACACAATTCCGGTGTTTTTTCGGCGCTTTCCAGGCTGTGGTGTGGAAGATTTCTTGCACACCTGGGCGGCGAGGTGAGTCGATACCGCGCACATCGGATTGCTGTTTCCCTCGATCAGGGGCACCTTGACAATTAGACGGCAACCATATCCCTTCCCACTCACTTTCAGTCACGCAACCTTTGGTGGTTGCAAAGGCCCGCAATAGTCTTTTGAGTTGACGCTTGATGGTCGACATCTCGTACATGTGTCCTCATCGCCGGTGCTAGTGCGCTTGAGACAGCACTCCGTCGTAGGGCCTAAGCCGATGCACGGTTGATAACTGATGGCCTTTTTCCCGCCCATGAAACTTCCTAATCAAGTTACAGGTATAATGAGAGACTGAAGTACTCAGGACTCCTATCGGCAGTAACGACGAAGAACGAGGAGGTACGGTCTCCACCGGTGTCGAAAGGAGGGTGGAAGCCTCGAAGGGAGACTGATCCATCGTTTTTGGAGAAGCCCTTGAAGGCAAGGTACACCTAATATAGATGTATGCATCTCGGTCACTCTTTCGAACGTCCAGGGCCCACCACGGAGAGTTTGCGTACGTCGATCCCCAAAAGTAATCAGGATTCGCCTGAAGGGTCAAGTTACTTGGACAGAGCTACGCGCGGAGCTCGAGTCTGTGAATGCGTCTCCGGTCTTGGCGTTCCTCCGCGGAATAAGCAAGAAACCAGGATAGACCGCCCAGCCGGCTGTGGTAGACTTGCATAAGTCAGGAAATCCTGCGTCCGATCTGCACGGGTGGAGAAGAGCGTCAACCAGTGCATTTCTGAGTGAAGACGTCTGCTGGGAGTTGAGTTGAGCCTGTGAAGCAGCCGAAAACACGGACAAACTCCCGTCGAACACGCCACGGGCTTCCTCCTGCCTCCAACCCAATCCTGACCGCACGGATATCAATCATTGCGGCAGCGACTTAGCCTCCCTCTAGAGAAGTTTGTCAAGCCGACCACATCTCGCCTAGGACAGGCTCGAAAATTTCTCCTCGACGGTTCAAACCACACTCGATGCGCCGACCTTCTTTACCAGTGCCCTTCTTCCGTCTATCAGGTATCATTCTGAGATCCATCATCACTCATCCACATACCACTAAAACACTTCATCGAATGCCTTAGAAATGAGGTTATAGTTGAGCACGACGAAATCTATTCGCCCAATCTACGAGGTGAAGAACGCCCGTCACCGACATGTCATCATCTGCTCTGATCAAATGACATTCGTAAAGATTTGCGATTGGAGATATCACGTTTAAATCTCGTATCAATGTCTCATGCCGGGAGCTTATTGCAATGAAAATCGACAAAGGAGAAGTGTACAAGGAAGCCCCTTCCATCTCCGTCCTCAAGGTGAGCGGGATATGTGTCTCTCCACCGGGGCTCGATGTTCTGCAGTGCTTTTCTCGCACAAGACCTGAATGAATTTCTCATTTCCTCATGAAGCGCACAACCCGGCCCTTTGGCTGGACTGGGAGTTGAGCTGGTGGACGGCTGCCAGAGAAAAGGGTCATCCATGCTACAGCACGAATGGATGCGGATATTATGGCCTGTACGAGTCACCTAATCCCAAACACTTTGTTATGGAGACTGACTATGCTTCCTACATACTAGTGTAACCTCGGACACCTCGAACCGTGGATGAAAATTGGCCTCCCAAGAGATGGAGACCTTGAAGATACACGTGCATGAAAAGAAAGGTTTATGCTCCCGATTACAAGCTTCTTTATTCCAATGCTGCGGTCTCGCCATATCTCATCAGGGGAGAGAAGGACGTGCCGTGTATCAAGGTCGCGTCGTCGTGTATAAGGTGTGCAGCAGCGGGATTGGTTCTCCGCATTCGTTCGTACTGACTTGGAAATCGCAGCCTTCAAGAAGCTCAATGTTCGGGACCTTCACACCATGGGTCATCCGCATCACTTCTTCATATCCATACTGCGTACCGTTGGCTTAATCAAGTGCTATCACGCGCCTCGTTCATCTCTCACACCGTTGGTTTGACCAGGTACGCCTGGACAACCAACGAACACGACCATCAAACCTTTGTTGCCACCTGATTCTCCGCACTGGGCGGAATTGTTGGATGGTCATTCTCCTTAGCCGTTTCAATTCTTTTCGTATTGGAGGAGCTGTTTGTGAACGGAAAGGACAGGATCAAGCCTGAGTATTCTCCGCCGCCAGCAAATGGCTTCGACTGGTGAAGGTGGACGGGTTAGCCTCCCCTCTTTTGGTAAGCCCAAGGAGCTGCGAAATTTCGATCCACCACCATCTTACCTTGCTTCCAAGGTCCCCTTCGTCGCTATTGACAGTCTGATGTACCGAAAACTTACCGTCACCCCCTGGGATATCGTCCGCTACAAAATCTTCCCCCCGTCCACTACTGGCCCGGAACTCTACGGAACGGAACGTTGGCCCTTCTGCCCTTACAATCTCATCCTCAAGTTCGACACTGCCCTTCCTTTTGGGCTCCTCTCACTTTTAGCTCTTCGTGCCGTTCGCTTGTGGAATACAAGACGCTTGGTCCGTGACAAAAGTCCGATGCATTGCTCTATTTACCTGTGGTCGGATATCCTAACGATGCAACCACGCGAAGAAGAAAGGTTTATGTTCCCAGTTTACCCGCTTCCCTGCTCCGGAGCCCTCGTGGCGCTGTGTCTCATCAGGGGATGGATGGAGATGGCCTACATCGAAGCCACGTCATTACCAGACAAGGTATAAAGCTTCAGTGGCAGCATCCTCTACTTCGTTTGTACTGATTTCCGAATTGCAGGCTTGAAGTTCGATCTTCGGTCCCTTCACATGGAGTCACCCTCGTCACTTCCTTCATATCCATCTCGCGCACAGTTGGCACTATCACGCCTTCGGACGTCATCTTCCACCTCCAGAACATCGCAATCTCCCGCCTTCTTAACGTTACAATCTCTTCATAACCCCAACCCCGACCGAGCCTTTCGACGATGGGAAGAAGTGGGCCTCGATGTCAAAATATGAGGAAGACAAAAGACACCAAGTCGACCTTCGGAGAGCTCAAGCTCTTCTACGGCAAAGAATGATATCGCCTCACCGGTCGTTACCTGGTTCCGGAAAGTGTAGGAGCAGAGTTCGTCGAGGTGAGTTTAACCGAAATGCTGCCAAGCCACTTTGCTCCAAACCAAGAAGGTGCAGGTGGTTTGTGGACTTGGTCTGGGCATGGGGCGCAGACAGATCACGCAGCACTAAACGATCGCAATGCAGGGATTTTGGACTTCTACGTGAGCCGGGGTGGCTATTTAGCGCTGTTCTGGTCGTTAACCTTTCCTATCCCTTCGATAGGCTGACATCTCAACATGCGATGACACCCATCGACTCCGACTGCCCTCTTCGTCATCCAGGTTCCGGGCCTGTTGACTTGGATCCAGGATACGGCACCGACGCGGAAACTTGGGACAAAGTCTGCTGTCACGAATTCCTCGCCGCCGCAAGTTCAGTCGCCTGCTGTGGTTCCCGGTGTCATTTTGAAGCAGAACGGGTTTGGTTTCGACGGAAGGAAGAGGTTTGTGGAATATAGTTTAATTCGGAATAGGGGGTTAGCCGAGGAGAGGGAGATTCGGGATTGGTCGAAAGGAAAACCCGTTGAACGCTCCAGCTAGGGTGGCCAAGCTGCTGTCAACCTGCGGATATATACTGCAACATTTACTAGCCACTAATAAGATAGTCAGTCATTCATAAACATCTAAGGACGCAGAGCTTAGCGCCTATCCGGTCCAGTTGCGACTCAGCAAGGTCGGCCAGTTGCTCGCCTTTTCGGCAAACTCCGCCAAACCGAGAGATTCGTAAAAATCGCAGAATTGGGCGCAGAGGGAAATAAGGAAAATTCAAGCCAAGTCCGGATGGCTTACTCTCTTGCTGCTTAGCACTGGCATGGGCGTCGCGCTCAGGCCGTTGGACCAACCAAGGAATATTATATTAACCGCCAAGGATTCGAACTACATCCAATTTCAAAGGAGGAAATTTCTTTTATCTAAAGACCGAGCCGCCGGGACAAGGTCTCAATCCGCTCGACCATAAGATGACGAGAAGCTACCTTGAGGGAGGAGCACTAACGCCGGGACGAAACATGTGTTAGAATATCAGTGGGTTGCATGACTTGTCGTCCGGAAAGGGGCAAACGACCGGCTTACATTTCAGTCTGGAATGTCCCTTCAGAACATTACTCGGTCTTCACGGTGTCGACTTCGAGTTTGATACGGACAAGGGCAGCATACCTCGAAACCAAACTCGCATTTTCCGTGTTCCCGATCCGCTCGAAAATCTCGGCAGCTTCTTCATAAAGGCACAGCGCATCACGGTAGCGATCCTGGTCGCGATGAATATCAGCAAGACCCGACAGAGCAAAAGCCCTCCCAAATGTGTCGCCAATACCGGTGGATATCTGTAAAGACTCTGATAAGAGCGCAAAGGCCTCGCTGTACTTGGACTGTAGGTGTAGCACGGTAGCGAGACCGGCTAAAGCGGTGGTTCTCCCGAGCATGTTGCCAAGGTCGGTATAAATTTCGAGGGCCTCGGACCAGGAAGTAACAGCCTGGTCGTAGTCCCCCTGGAGCTGGTGGACTTCAGCGAGGCCTCTGAGAGCGTTGGCCTTTTGCTGTTGATCATCCAACTCGATGGAGATTTGGATGACCTCGGAGTGTAGCGTGATGGCTTTGCTATACTCCTCTTGGGTGCAATGCACTGTTGCAAGACCCCACATAGCGGTAGATCTCCTTCGCCTGTCACCGATGTCGGTACTGATTTCCAGGGCCTTGGAGTAGGACGTCGCAGCCTTGCTGTACTCGGATTGTGCCCAGTGCACCTGACCGAGGCCGTACAGAGCATCAGCCATTCCTTCTTTGTTGGAGGTCTCCGTGTAGATGTTTAGGGCCTCAGTGTAGAGTTTTGACGCGTTGATGCAGTCATTCTGGGATTTGTACATGTATCCTAACGTCATAAGAAGCTCGGGAGACCTAGGTCGGGAACTCGCTTGATCCGAACTCTGCTGTGGGACGGGAACCACCCTTGGCTAAAGGGTCGAACATCAGATATGCTTTACCAACCCAGTGCCGACACTATTCACCATCCAATTCAACAGCTTTCTACAATCCTCAACTGTCGGTCGCTTAGTGGGATCAACGTTCCAGCAGTCGACCATAAGGGAACAAAGCCCACGGATCAACGACATGCGGATGTGGTCGGTGACGCATGGGAGTTTTCCATTGACGACGTGCTTGATTATTACGGAGTCCTTTTGGACATTTTCGAATGGAATGGAATTGGTCATGACCTATCCCAGAGGTGAACGTGTGCTCCTCTCGAGAATATCGTCCGAGGAAAGGCGTACCTCATAAACAATCCATCCCAATGCCCAAATATCGCTCGACAGGCTAGGTTCATCGTCCATGAGTAGCTCGGGTGCCGCCCAGCGGAGAGTATACTCGTTTCCTGTAAAGGTCATGGTACTACTTGTGGCACAGAATGTTGCCTGAAACTCCGGTTCTGGCTTGGGCTTTGTCTCCGTTCGCTTTATTTGCAGGTCTGCATCCTTCCCGGTCAAGCGTCGAGCGGAACCAAAGTCCGTGATCATTGCGCGACATTGAGAGCTTACTAACACGTTGATCTGTACGCTTTCTGACTTAGCATGCTGGTTCTGTCGAGGCCAGAACATCCGACCGAACCTACCGACTTGAGGTCGCCGTGCAATATAGGTGGATTTTGAGAATGGAGATGTTGGACTCCACATGTTACGTCGGAGATCTAGAGTAGGTATTCTCAGTGGCGGTTCAGAAGGAGTTGATTCGGTCTTACGAGAGATATTCGTTCCGGAATTTCCCAATCCTGCGACGCCACAAAGTCCTTCAAATGACCATGGTCTTTCCAGGGGAAAATCAACCAAATTCTATCGTTGGGTAGGTCTTCAACGAATCCATCGAGTTCGATGATATAGCCAGAAGACAGGCCGACAAGAAATGCCGCTTCTCTGAGTGCCAACTGAAATGTACTTAGCCCGGTTCGGAAGGTACACGCGATTTGATTACTGATCCTCACTTCCAATAGTCTTTGCGAACTATTCGTGTTCTCGGTCTTCATTTTCTTCACTGCTACAACCTACAAGTAGGAATCGACTAAGCGCTTAGCGACCCGTTGTCGGAGAAGGAGAGTAGGCAATCACTATCTACCTTCTTCGTGGGTCCGTCACGCGGGCTCGGTGCGCCTTCGACTTTTTTGGGGTCGTTCAAGTCGGGCCCGCCGGCTGAGGCGGGGGTCAATAGCGCCCGTGAAACCGTCGCGTGCCCTCCTTCGACCTCGGAACCGTCCTCCGGGAATTCAATCAGGTAAGGGTCGATCCGCCATTTCGCGAGCTTATTGAGTTTATCCCTCTACCCGAGAAAGGAATTCCGTGAGCTGTCATCAGCATTTCGCTTCCGGCGGCTTGAGTGGAACGCACCAATTTGGGGCTGAGCAGAGACCCATCGCCGAAATTACCTTGATCGGATTGCGACGGACTAGGGTCCGCGATGGAAAGTCCGGACAAGTCAATCGGATCCATGACAACAATACACGACTGGTTCTGTGAAAATGTAGCGAAGAGGTGAGGGTCTCGCTGGAGGGGAGTCAGCGAATGGAGGTGAATGGGGGGACGGGTGGAGAGGTACAACCGTCTTGAAATAGGGTTCGACTCAGAGGCCCTCCGCCGCGTGCGTGCCTTCTCAACGTCGGCGATCGGACGAGCTCGGTAGTGTTCTCAGCGCTTTCCAGGTTGTATTTCGGAAGGTTCCTTGCACCTGGACGGGGAGGTGAGTCTATACCGCGCGCATCTTGGATTGTCGTCCTCCCTGATCAGGGGCAGTGCACCTTGACGATTAGAAACCGGCGGAAACTATATCCGTTTCCACCCGCTTTCAGCCACGCAACCTTCTGTGGTTGCCGGAGTCTCCGATGGCCTTTGGACTTGACGCTTGATGGTCGACATCTCATTCACGTGAGCCCATCCCCGGTCCTAATGCGTTTATGGCAGCACTCCGTCGTGGGGCTCTAAACCGATGCACGGCCGATAAGTTATGTCTTTTGCCCACCCTTGAAACTTCCTACTCAAGTTACAGGGATAACGAGGAACTGAATTAATTAGGACTCCTATCGGCAGTAACGACGAGAAGCGAGGAGATACGGTCTTTACCGGCGTCGAAGGGAGGGTGGAAGCCTCGAAGGGGGTCTGATCCAGAGCCCTTGAAGGCAAGGTACATAAAAGTACGCATCTCGATCATTCTTTCGAGCGTCTATGGCCCACAACGGGGAGGTGTGCGTACGTCGATCCCCCAAAGTCAGCAGGAATTCGCCTAAAGGGTCAGGTTACTTGGACAGAGCTACGCGCGGAGTCTGCGAACGCGTCTCCGGTCTCGGCGTTCCCCCGTGGAATATAAAATAAATCAGGATAGACCGCCTGGCCGACTGCGGTGGGCTTACAGAAGTCGGCACATCCTGCGTCCGATCTGCGCGGGTGGAGAAGAGAGTCAACCGATGCATTTCTGAGTGAAGAAGACACTAGAAGACGTCTGCCGGGAGTTGAACGGTCGAAAACACGGACAAACTCCCGTCGAACACGCCACAGGCTTACTCCTTCCTCCAACCCAATTCCAACCGTACGGATATCAATTATTGCGAGAACGACTCAGCCTCGGTCTGGAGAAGGTCATCAGGCCTACCAAAGTTCCCCTAGGACAGGTTCGAAAGTTTCTGCTCGACGGTTCGAACTTCGAACCACACTCGATGCGACGACCTTCGTTACCAGCGCCCTTCCTCCATCCATCAGGTATCGTTTGCAGATCCATCATCAATCATCCACATGATAATAACACACTTAATCGAATGTTTTAGAAATGAGGTTGTGGTAGAGCATGACGAACTTATCTGCCCAAGCGACGAGGTGAAGAACGCCCGTCACCGATATGTCATCGTCTGCTCTATCAAATCACATTCGTAGAAATTTGGGCTTCGAAACATCACGTTTAAATCTCGTATCAATGTCTCATACCGGGAGCACATTGCGACGAAAATCGACAAAGAAGAAGTGGACAAGGAAGCCCCCTCCATCTCCGTCCTCGAGGTATGTGTCTCTCCACCAGGGCGCGGTGCTCTGCAGTGCTTTCCTTGCACTCGACCTGAATGAATTTTCATTATTTCCTGATGAAGCGCACCACTCGCCCGTTTGGGTGGACTAGGAGCTGAGCTTGTTTGCGGCGGCCAGAGAGAGAGAGGTCATCCATGCTACAGCACAAGTGGATGTGGGTACTATGACATGTACGAATCCCCCAATCCCCCAAACACTTTGCTATGGAGGCTGATTATGCTTCGTACGTACTAGTGTAACCTCGGACACCTCGAGCTATGCATGAAAATTGGCCACCATGAGATGGGTACCTTGAAGATACAGGCACACGAAAAGAAAGTTTTATGTTCCCAATCACCTGCTTCTTTATCTGAATGCCGAGGTGCCGCCATATCTCTTTAGGGGAGAGAAGGAAGTGCCGTATATCAAGGTCACGTCGTCGCGGAAAAGGTATGCAGCAGCGGGATTGGTCCTCCGCATTCGTTCGTACTGACTAGAAATCGCAGGCCTCCAGAAGCTAAACTTCGGTACCTTCATACCATGGGTCATCTTCATCACTTCTTTCATATCCATCTCGCGTACCGTTGGCTTAATCAAGTCCTATCACGCGCCTCGTTCATCTCGGGGCACCGTTTGGTTTGACCGAGTACGCCTGGACAACCAACGAACACAAACACCAAACCTTTGCTGCCATCTGATTCCCTCGCACTGGGCGGAATTGCTGGATGGCAGTTCTTTTTGGCCGTTTCAATTCCTTCCGTATTGGAGGAGCTGTTTGTGGACGGAAAGGACAAGTAGGAGCGGGGTTCGTGAAGAGCGAGTTTAATCGAAATGCTGCCAAGCCACTTTGCTTCAAACCAAAACGCTGCAGCTGGTTTGTGGACTTGGTCTCGGCATGGGGCGCGGACGGATCACACAGCACTAAACGATCGCAATGTAGAGGTTTTGGACTTCTACGTGAGCTGGGGTTGTCTATTTAGCGGTGTTCTGGTCGTTGACCTTTCCTATACGTTCGATAGGCTGACATCTCGACATGCGACTAGCTCATCGACTCCGACTTCCCTCGTAGTCATCCAAGTTCCGGGCCTGCTGAATTGGAGCCAAGATAAGTCGCCGGCGCGGAAACTTGGAACAAAGTCGCCTTTCACGAATTCCTCGACGCCGCAAATCCCCGTAGGTCCAGTCCCCTGCTGTGGTTCCTGGCGTCATTTTGGGGGCAGAACGGGTCTGGTTTCGAACGAAGGAAGAAGCTTGACCAACACAGTCTACTTGGGAATGGGAGAATAGCCGAGGAGAGGGAAAGTCGTGATTGGTCGAAAGGAAGAACCGCTGAGCGCTCCAAATAGGGTGGTCAAGCTGCTGTCTACGTGCGGATGTGTACCACTATACGTACTGGCCGTTTACAGTAGCCAACGGTAAATAAACGTCGTAAAAGACCAAAACCCAACTCCTTGTAACCTCCACACCCTTAGGTGAAGGATCGTTAATGCTTCATAACCTTCTCCGATCGCGGTCCCTGTATATGTAGTTTCGTAGACTCTGACGTGCTTGGGCTACTGCGCGCGAGGTTACTGTACCCGTCTATTAGTCTCACCGACGAGTGTAGATGAAGTTTCGGTGCCTTCGATGGAGGAGAGGCGGGGAAAGCCATGACAAGGCGAGGCGAGGCCTGATGCGCATGCATCTGAGAAGCCGAGCAAGACGGAACCAAGCAGCCAAAAGATGCGACTATGATATCCCCATAAATTACATCAACAAAATTGTATTCAAATTCACAAAATAAATAAGGTAGAGTACATCTAAGATTCAAGTACGCATCTCGGTCATTCTTTCGAACGTCCAGGGCCCACCACGTGGAGGTGTGCGTACATCGAGCCCCAAAAAGTAACCAGGGTTCGCCTCAAGGGGCAGGCTACTGCCATGCTTGAACGGAGCTTGCGAACGCGTCTCCGGTCTCAGCGTCCCTCCGTGGATACCAGGATTAACCGCCTGGCCAGCTGCGGTGGGCTTGCAGAAGTCAGGACATCCTGCGCCCGATCCGCGCAGGTGGAGAAGGGAATCTATGTATCGAGAAGTCTACCCGCTAACGGACCCTGACAAGACCAGCCTATTGAGGTGTGGCCTCTCGCCCACAATAGGTGTATGCCGAAGTTGGCCAATTTTAGACTTCAGCCGGGAGCGGAGCCAACTACAGGAGACGAGTGTCAGCCTACCCAAGTTACCATATATAGGTCGCAGGATACATACCTCTTCATCCGCCAAGGGCCACAGGAGCGACGGACTTGCAGGGTGTTATAGCTCTGCGTCCGATCCGCCCCAAGAACACAGTACCGAACGTGAGGAGACTCGACATGTCGGTAGAAGTCGAGACACTTTGTCTAGATGGGAATATCTGAGTAGTTACCTGATATAGCCCAAAGTTGAGTGGATGAAACTCACAGATGTGGATAGCAGTAAGGCGGTTAGGCTAACAGGCAGGCGGTGGACTTGCAGAGGCCTGAACACTCTGCGTCCGATCCGCGCAAGTGAAGAAAGGAAATCTAACTACAGAATGCTATCCGCTAAATGGACCCTTGACGATTGCTAGCCTATGAGATATGGCCCCGTTCTCGATAGGTGACGCCGAAGCTGATCAAATTGGACCTAAGCCGAGCGGGACCAACTGAAGAGAACGAGCTTCAGAGTCTCGAGTGGTGACTGGCGTGATGGACTTACCTGTTCACCCGCCGAAGGCCACTAAGAAGCAGCGTTCGCGTAGGCTCCAAGGCTCCGGGCGTCAGCTGCGTACGGTGGACTTGCAGGGGCCCGAGCACTCTGCGTCCAATCCACACAGGTGGGGGAGAGTTGAGAAGAAGACAAGTTGCTAGTACCGTAGTCGACAGGTGTGCTTGCTTTGTCGTAGATGGTGCCAAAGCCAGCGAGAGCGCGGGGAGGTGAGCCCAGAGGAGGACGTTAGAGTTTCGACTGGCAGGAGAAAAGGGAGACCTACGCCTTACGGTGCCGTAGACTTGAAGGTGTCAACCAATTGGATTCGATTCATGTATACTGGTGCTGGGCGAGTTGAGAAGTCGACGAGCCCTCGTTGAAAGGAGCAAGGGCGTAGCACTGAGAGCCTAAAGCGAAGCGGGGCTACGACGAAAGATGTTATCCCGAACCGCTTCTAATTGCATTCGTTAACTGAGTAGCCTCGGTCGGTTGGAGGGATTGGAAGGGGTAACGTCAAAGCGGTAGGTAGGTAGGTAAGGTAGGTGGATGGGGGAAGGAAGTAAACTAGAGCTGAAGCAACTCTGGGAAAATCGACCTGCATACGTAAGCGACGCGTACAACAAATTATGACGTCACACGTCGTAACTTCCCTCTTGGCAAAAATGCCCATCTCAATGTTCCAGTATCCCCCGCCGTAGCGACTAGGGTACGGGCCATTACCTCCACGGAGGTTTTGGACATGTCCTGGACCGTCGGCCAGTACCGACGACCTGGAGGGTGGTTTTGGACACGGTCTTGGACCGGTTCTGGCCAGGGGATGGTGCTTACATAATGTATAGGTAGAGCTGACTAAGATCAAGCCTGCGTGTCTTCGGCAGTCATTTGTTTTGATTGAACTGTAATACATGCTTATCATCTCTTGTTAGAAATAGAAAATACGAACTCTTCTCCGTTACTATTCTCCAGCCAACTGAGGATAGCTCTGGCCTCTTCATCACCGTCCTCTTCCCCCGGCGCATCCCAGCCGGTTTCGGACAAGAAATTAGACCGACCTCCAGCAAGGCGGTCCAGGACCGGTCTTGGACCTGTCCAAAACCGTTCAGTCCAGGACCGTTCAGTTTCTCCCCGCACCCTAGTACTACTAGCGACCGACGTAGTAAGGTGGTATCACTGTACATCCTCGAGATCGTAGACTTCAACCAAGTTCCGGCCCGACCTCTTGGCCGCATCTGCAGAGCTTCCCATGACGGAAAATAATCCAAGTAGGATTTGCTGATGATGGGAACGCCAATGTTTTGATCATGAAGTATAACGTTCCCCGTCCATTCTCGTTCCAAGCCCAACTCCCGATGGGGATATGGCATCTGCGAATACTATTTCCATTCTCTTCGCTGTACTCCTTGTGTCTTTCGATCGTTCGGATGACTTTTCTCGAGCTCAATATATTCTGAATGGAGAAGTCATGCGCTGAGAGCTGAGTTGAACGTGTGGAGTGGAAAACACGGACAAGCTCCGGTCACGGTCAGGTTACTTGGACAGAGCTGCGGAGTCTTCCGGTCTCGGCGTTCCTCCGTGGAATAAGAAATAAACCAGGATAGACCGCCTGGCCGCCTGCGGTGGGCTTGCAAAAGTCAACACATCCTATGTTCGATCCGCGCGGCTGGAGAAGGCGTCAACCAGTGCATTCTGAGAGAAGCCGAGTTGAACCTTTGAAGTCGAAAACACGGACAAACTCCCGTCGAACACGCCACAGGCTTACTCCTTCCTCCAACCCAATTCCAACCGTACAATATCAATTATTGCGAGAACGACTCAGCATCCGTCTGGAGAAGGTGATCAAGCCTACCAAAGTTCCCCTAGAACAGGTTCGAAAATTTCTCCTCGACGGTTCGGACTTCGAACCACACTCGATGCGACGACCTTCGTTACCAGCGTCCTTCCTCCATTCATCAGGTATCGTTTGCAGATCCATCATCAATCATCCACATGATAATAATACACTTAATCGTATGTTTTAGAAATGAGGTTGTGGTTGAGCACGACGAACCTATGTGCCCAAGTGACGAGGTGAAGAACGCCCGTCACCGATATGTCATCGTCTGCTCTATCAAATCACGATTGTAGAGATTTGCGCTTCGAAACATCACGTTTAAATCTCGTATCAATGTCTCATACCGGGAGCATATTGCGACGAAAATCGACAAAGGAGAAGTAGACAAGGAAGCCCCCTGCCGTCTCCGTCCTCGAGATGAGTAGGATATGTGTCTCTCCACCAGGGCGCGGTGCTCTGCAGTGCTTTCCTTGCACTCGACCTGAATGAATTTATTATTTCCTGATGAAGCGCACCACTCGCCCATTTGTGTGGACTAGGAGCTGGGCTTGTTTGCGGCGGCCAGAGAGAGAGAGAGAGCTCCCTCCTGCTGGGTCTGCTAGATACATGCATAGGTGGTAGAACTAATAACGTACAATATAAAACTGTGTCTTTGCCCGACACCTTCCATTCGACATCCAGTTTGGGTAAGCCGGGTCACCACAGGGATGACACCGACTGCTGCCCCAGGGGGTAGGAGACCAAAGGCACCCCAGACCCCCCAGACAGTAGGAGGAGAAGAATGGGATGGGGGTGGGTGAAAAGATGTCGCTATTGCAGAGAGGGTAGAGAGGGGATGGTGGTGAGAGGTGACCGTCTTGGACGGTCCCACGCATCCCCTTAGGGTCCGCGAGCCGGAGGACTCACTCGGCCGTGAGTCCTCGCAAGTCATCCATGCTACAGCACAAGTGGATGTGGGTACTATGACATGTACGAATCCCCCAATCCCCCAAACACTTTGCTATGGAGGCTGACTATGCTTCCTACGTACTAGTGTAACCTCGGACACCTTGAGCTATGCATGAAAATTGGCCACCATGAGATGGGTACCTTGAAGATACAGGCACACGAAAAGAAAGTTTTATGTTCCCAATCACCTGCTTCTTTATCTGAATGCCGAGGTGCCGCCATATGCTTTTAGGGGAGAGAAGGAAGTGCCGTATATCAAGGTCACGTCGTCGCAGAAAAGGTATGCAGCAGCGGGATTGAAGTTGGTCCTCCGCATTCGTTCGTACTGACTTAGAAATCGCAGGCCTTCAGAAGCTAAATCTTCGGTACCTTCATACCATGGGTCCTCTTCATCACTTCTTTCATATCCATCTCGCGTCCCGTTGGCTTAATCAAGCCCTATCACGCGCCTGGCTCAGCTCGCGCACCGTTGGTCTGACCGAGTACGCCTAGACAACCAACGAACACAACCACCAAACCTTTGCCGTCATCTGATTCTTCGCACTGGGCGGAATTGTTGGATGGCCGTTCTCCTTGTCCGTTTCAATTCCTTTCGTATTGGAGGAGCCGTTTGTAGACGGAAAGGCCAAGATCAAGCCTCAAGTATTCTCCGCGGGACGGGTTAGCCTCGCCTCCTTTGGTGAGCCCGAGGAGCTGCCAACTTACGATTCGTCACCATCTCACCTTGCTTCCTAGGTTCCCGTCGCCGCTTCTGACAGTCTGACGTACGGAAAACTTACCGTTAACCCCTTGGGATATCGTTCGGGACATCTTCCCCCCGTCTACTACTGGCTCGGAGCTCTACGGAATGGAACGTTGGCTCTTCAACCTTCACAACCTCATATTCAAGTTCAACATCGTCTTCCCTCTTGCGCTCCTCTCACTCCCGGCTCTTGTCACTGGCTTCGTGGAGTACAAGACGCTTGGTCCATGACCATGGCCGATGAAAGTTCGCCATTCGTCTTCTTGGTGATGCGCCTGGCACCGTTCTACTTCGTTTCGATATCCTAACAATACAACTGCACAAGGAAGAACCATCTATCTTTCCAATTTACCCGCTTCTTTGCTTCAATGCCGCCGCGGTGCTGTATCTCATCAGGGGATGGATGGAAGTGGCCTACATCAAGGCTACGTCGTCGCCATACAAGGTATGGAGCAACAGGAGCATCCTCTAAACTCGTTCGTACTAACTTGAAAGCCCCAGGCTTCAAGAACCTCAATCTCCGATCCTTCACGTTATGGTTTATTATGATACTCCCTCCGTATCCATCTCGCGCACCGTTGGCTTGTTCAAGTACTATCACGCCCCTCTCGACGTCATATTCCACCTTCAAAACATCGAGCTGCCTCGCCTTTTCAACTTCACAACACCTGAACTCCGGCCGCAGCCGTTGAGGACAGGAAGAATTGGTTCTTGACATCAAAATACGAAGGGGACGACAGGCACCAAGTCGACTCGGACTTGTCTCCTCTAGGAACCTTTGTAGCGCTCAATCCCGAGAATGGTATCGCTTCCCCGGTCACTACCTGGTTCCAAAAGGTGTACAAACGGAGTTTCTCCAGAGCGAATTTGACGAAATGCTGCCAGGTCACTTGTCTCGGCATGGGGCGCAACGGGCCACGCAGCACTAAACGATTGCAACCAGGAGGTTTTTGGATTTCTACGTGAGTCAGGTGACTACCGAGCACTGTTCTGCTCGTTAACTTTCCACCGTCAATAGGCTGACATATCAACCTCATCGCTCCGACTTCCCTGTTCGTCATCCGAGTAGCAGGCCTGCTGACTTGGAGCCAAGAAACGTCGCCGATGCGGAAGCTTGGGACAAAGTCTACTGTTACCAGGTCCTTAACGCCGCAAATTTCAGTCGGTTCAGTCGCCTACTGTGGTTCCCGGGGTCATTTTGGAAGCAGAACGGGTTTGGTTCGGCTGAGGGAACAAATTTTGGGAACATTGTCTACTTCGGAATAGAAGGTTAGCCGAGGAGAGGAGCGTCGGCATCGGTCGAAAGGAGGAACCTCCAAGTAGGGTGGCCAAGCTGTTCTCAACCTGCGGAGATGTACGACTATACTTAAAGTTACTTGCCTTTGAACAAGTAGCCAACGGTGAATAAACGTCGTAAGGGACCAAAACCCAGACTCCTTGTGACCTCCCACACCCTTAGGTGAAGGATCGTTACTGCTTCAACACCCTTCTCCGGCCGTCCCTGTATTCGTAGTCTCGTCGCCTCTGACGTGCTTGGGCCACTGCACGCGAGGCGTCTATTAATCTTGACAAAAACCTAAACTTAGCTGAAGCTTCAGTGGCTTCGATGGAGGAGAGGCGGGGAGTGCCATGACTTGGCGAGGCTTGATCTCCATGCATCTGAGAAGTCGAGCAAGGTGGAAGCAAGCATCCAAAGGTGCGACCACGATATCCCCGTATAATTACATCAACAAAATAGTATTAGAATTTAGTAAATAAAGCTAGGTCGATCTAATAAGCTAATATGAAAGTACGCATCTCGGTCATTCTTTCGAACGTCCAGGGCCCACCAACGGGGAGGTGCGCGTACATCGAGCCCCAAAAAGTAAGCAGGGTTCGCCCCAAGGGGCAGGCTACTTCCACACTTGAACGGAGCTTACGAACGCGTCTCCGGTCTCGGCGTTCCTCCGTAACCCAGGATGAACCGCCTGTCCGGTTGCGGTGGGCTTGCAGAAGTCAAAACATTCTGCGCCCAATCCGCGCGAGTGGAGAAGAAAAACTACGTATGGAGAAGACTAGCCGCTAATGGACCCTGACAAGAACAGCCTACGAGGAGTGGCCTCTCGTCCACAATAGGTTAATGCTGTGAGCTGACCGATTGAAAGCCGAAGCCTCGAGCGGAGCCAGCTATGAGAGCCGCATGTCAGTCTTGCCAGTTTACAAGAGTGGATAGGAAGCTTACCTATTCATCCGCCGAAGGCCACAGGGAAGCGGCGGACTTGCAGGGCGTTACAGCTCTGCGTCCGATCCGCCTCCGTAAACAAGACCGAACCTGAGGAGACTGAACGTGGAGAAAGAAGCCGAAACGCTTTCTTGGTAGATAGCAGGATGCAAGTAGTTATCCGATATATTTCGATGTTACGTGAATGGCACTCACAAGTGTGGATGGCAGTAAGGTGGTCAGGATAAATTGCGTGCGGTGGACTCGCAGAGGTCTGAGCGCTCGGCGCCCAATCCACACAGGTGGGGGAGAGTTGAGGAGAAGCCAAGTTGCTGGTGCTGTAGTTGACCATAAAAATGCTAGCCCGACAGGTGTGCCTCCGTTCTCGTAGGTGGTGCCAAAGCCAGCAAGAGAGCGAGGAAGTCAGCCTAGAGGAGAACGTTAGAGTTTCGACTGCCAGCAGACGATAGAGACCTACGCCTAATGGTTTTACAGACCTCAAGGTGTCAATCACTGTGATTCGATTCGGGAGAAGGCTTGCATACTGGTGCTGAGCGCGTTGGGAAGTCGGCGAGTCTTCGTTGAAAGCTGAGGAGCAGGCGGTGGCGCTGAGAGCCTAAGCGAACCGGGCTGACACGAAAGATGGTAGAACCAAGCCGCTTCTGAGCGATTGGAACTCGCTACTTGGGTGGCTGTGGTCAGTTGGAGGGATTGGGAGAGGTAACGTCAAAGCGGTGGATGGGGAGAAGGAAGTGAACGAGGGCTTGAGCGGCTGAGAAAATCGACCAGATACGTAAGCTACGCGCACAACACATTATGACGTCACACGTCGCAACCTCCCCCTGCCACCAATGCCATCCAGCTCAATGTCTCAGTATTCCCGTTCTTGGTGACCTTGTAGACTTGAAGCAAGACCGCTTGGTCGTGCCAAGAGAGCCTTCCATCGTGACAAATAGCCCTAGTGGGCGTTGGGAATGCTAGAAACGTGAATGTGTGATTGTGAATCTAGGCTCAGCTCCTAACGGGGGTATAGCACTTGCGGAATGCCATTTCGATTCTCTTCGCTGTACCCCTTTTGTCTTTCTATAGCTGGGATGACTTTTCCAGAGCTCGATGTTACTGAATGAAGAAGTCATGTGCTGAGAGCTGAGGTTAACCTGCCGACTGGTAAACGCGGACAAGCTCCGGTCAAACACACAACGGCCTTCCTCCATTCTCCCAACCCACCACCCACACCATGTCATTCTTGGCGAGAGAAACCCAGACCCTCTCAGGAAATACTCATCTCCCACACCAGAGCATCCTCCCTGACATGCTCAGAAATCTGTCGTTGACAGTTCGCACCATGCTGGACGCGACAACGTTCTTTACCACTGTCCTCCCCCCTTCGATCAGGTAACATTTACAGTCGCATCTTTACCTATCCAAGCACCATTTAACCTCCGATCGTATCTTGTAGAGCTAAAGTCTTTGTTGTCCATGACGAGACTTCTCGGCACGGGTCAGATGTTGGTGAAGAGCGACACTTCATCATCTGTTCCAACCAACAAACATACAGGCAGCTTCTTACGGACCTACGTTCTAAAGGGCTGTTAGTTACTCCTCACGTAAACAGTACCTACTGGCCGAGCATAACTATGAAGCTCGAGAGAGGTGAAGTGTGCACGGAAACGCCATCGTCATCCAACGTCCCTCTAGGTGAGCTTTAGATGGTGCCCTCCACGGCGGATCGACTCCGTCGCCTGCAGTGCACCGGAACGCACCCCAATAGGCCTCTTGGTTGCTGATGATACGTTGCTTGTTCTTTCTTATAGCCCAGCCACAGCTAGAACTTGTTCCTACACGGCCTCCAAGAAGGGTGATTTACGGACGAGTCCAAGTAGATGTTACAGAAATGATCAGTACGAATCACCTAACCTCAAAACAACTTTGCTATGGAGGCTGACGATGCTTCCTCTGCAGTGCGCGCGTTTCCCCAATTCTCATCAACCCCGCCGACGAACGCGAACAATGCCCTCGGGTTGATGGGCGTACCTGCCCTTACTCTCAATGACTCCCTGGGGCCCACCGGTCAACCTACATGCCTCTCAATCATCCTCGCCCACAACCAGCCATGGACCGTCACAGCAGCACATCGTGCCTACAGGTTAGCGTCGCAAGAAGTCAAAAACCTCACGAGCGCCTTTCAGGTCAAACACCAGGCCTTGGTCGACAGATGCCATAATGACCCCATAATCAACCTGACTAAGGAGAGCGCGGATGCGCTCATCGATGGGATTCAGGACCGGAGGGAGAGGAAGAAGATGATGTGTAGAATTATAAGAGAGCGTAGACAATTCACCAAGGACGGCATAGCTATGTTGGCTGAATATCGCGCTCAGATGGCGCACTTTTGCAGGCTTCAAAAAGCATGCACTGCGGCCGCGAGCGAAGCATATGATATTGATATTGTCTTTGTCCCAGGGAATTTGTATCCTATGGAACCTCTCCCTTCTTGATACTTTCCGTCTCATGTTCTCGTAGACCACTCTTTTATTTCGTACACCACTAAATGGTATTGACGTTATGTTCGACGAGCCGCCCTGTGGGCTTCGGCAAGCGACACCCGATCAGCATGGGCCGCTCACTGGTCTCAAGATTTTGTTCACAAGATTTTATATTTTTCGAACGCCGAGCTCCCTTGATAACAAGAGTCGGAGCGAATGAGAGCTTGCCGAATTTCTACGCACAGAACTTCGTTCCCAACCCTCAGCCTCGCCTCGTACCAAGTAACAGTCTATTCTCGTCTGACCTCGACGAACCCATTGCTTCCATGTCCCGCAGGAGCCGTAGCCTTGACGTAATCCACACCCGACGTTCGGTCGAGGCTCTGCTCCATCATGC